>CAUYRT010049809.1:0-75865 GCA_963574885.1 Lepilemur ruficaudatus
ACTTCAGATTGTTAGAACCGGTTTCCCTTTGCCCCAAGAACAGAGAGGCAGAGTCACCGAGGCCGCAAATGACAAAGGAGTTTATTGGCTAGCTGGAGCTAGGGTCCTAGTCCCAGAGCACCAACTCAGTGGCCTCCCTACGAACCAGGACCCGGCCCTGGGGTAAAAGTCGAGCTTCTATACTTTTTAGTAGGTTTACATACACTGGGCACACCATCCCCCTTCCCCCCTTAGTTCATTTGCTCTTTCAAAAGTGGCTGATCATGTTGGCTTCCAATTGGTTGGCTCCGAGGTCGTGTTGGCTCCTGACTGGCTGGCTCCGAGTCTCCCGACTCTGGAGTTGTTATCAGCGTCATTGTGTGGAAAGGGGAGGACCCGCGTCGGGGAAACCGGAACTTAGGCCTACTCCAGGAGGTTCAGCCTGTCATGGAGTCACCCCTGCTCTCCTTCCTGTTTTACAGATTCTTTATAACTTCTCTCTGAAAGTCCCGGAATACAAACATAAAAAACAAAGGTTTCCTAGATGATATCGATCAGAGATAAAAAAAATCTTAAAAAAACAGAAATGGAGAAAAATATGAAAGTTTATATTCGAGGGCTATGAAACTGTTATAGTAGCACATAATTTAAATTACTATCAGACATAGATGAAGAAAACACAGGACTCAGCAAGTTGGTTTTCATTTTTCATGTGTCCACATTCTCCGTGTAAACTCATCCCAGTGACCTCAGACAGAATACGTTTGTCTTGCACACACTAGATCAAGCATAGATCTTGAATTATGGAGCCCTGTTCTCATCGAGCTGAAAGAGCAGAATCTAGGATTGTAGGAAACAGATGACCCAGCACATAAGTAAATAAGAAGGTATTTCATTTCTTGTCGGACATATCTTAGTTCAATATTTTATACAAAAGTCAAAATTGCAGATGCCGAACTACAAAACCAAATAAAGTGAGAAAGAAGAAAAATAGCTCTGACTTACCACTGTGCCGTAAGAGAAAGTCATTCTAGAGGTGCTAAGACCTGTAGGATGTTATGAGAATAGGATTTTGCATGCAACACAGCTGAAACTTTGCTTTGAGGATCCTTGGATATTTTTGCAAACCACCTGTGAAATACAAACTGGTGATTTTTATGTTTATCTGCATGCATAGCTACCCATAGGGAAGCTCTCAAATTATATTCTTTTGATACATAAGGACACAGTGGGGAATATCTCTGAGCTTTAGTTAGGATTGTTATAAAGAGATGAGGGTGGGCTTACAGACACCCAAACCCCACTGTAGACAAACTGACAACATTTTGTTGTTGTTGTTTTCATTTTTTTTTTTTTTAAGGCATTAGCCTGTTGTTAAAAGTAGTGTGGAAATAAAAATCTCTTTACCAGAAATCAACTCTGTAGATCAGCGCTGTAAATTCAAATGCTTGTGATAGCCAGGCTAATCCCTTTCTGAACCAGACAGGACACAAGTGTTCTTTCTGTTTAAATGATGCTACTCAGCTTCAGCTCTCTCTTGCCATACCTAAATCCATATTTATCAAAACTGTGCAAAATCTTGCTTTTTAATTGTATAAATTTTCAGATTATTATGTGCAATCTAGAGTTTTTAGTACTGACAAATGATTCAAACTGAATAATTAAATAATCATGCAAACCAAACTAAACAGGTCCACGAGTAACATGTGACCACTTTCTAGTTGCTGTGAATTGTTAAGTGTTTTGGAACTACTGGGGTATATCTGTTCAAAACATTTTTGTAGCAAATAAATTATATAGAATGGATTTGCATTATTATTATCTTATAATAAAGCAGAAGAAATTGAACAGGATATTACAGGTACACAGAAATTATATAACTTCTAGTCATATTCAGAAACCCAAAGAGAAGGAGGCAAATTATTCACCTCGGAAATACCATCTTCTGCAAACTTAGCTGCTGGTGAGATAGGGCAGTATAGGCAAATAAACTAAAGGATAAGACAGTTCATAAGAAATGATTGATCTTTAAAGACTTCTGTACACACAAGAAAAATTTTCCTTATGATAACTAGTATGTCTAACTTCCTCAGAGGTTGCATTCAGATGAATTTCCTATAGTCATGGCAGCTGCTCTTTACAGTTAAAAATACCAAATCTCTATGTTCCTTTTATTCAAAATATCTACATAGTTAACTAATTTAGGTGGCGATGAAACTGTGCTGAATCCATGGATTAATTCTTTAAACTCATTAGTGCCTTCAGTACTCAGGAACTGTGTATAGTTTTAACAGAAGAAAAATTTAGGAGGATTTTACAAAACAAAAGTTTCTAAAGAAATATAAATCTTAAAGGAGTTGGAGTTGGACTTCGAAAATATAAGGTTGAAATGGTCAAGTGGTCTTTAATATATCTTTAATGTAGTTTCATAAAAATAATTAATTATCCTCAAATTCCACAAAAAAAAAAGGTCAACAATGTAAACGATGAAGGTGCGAAATTTGCACAAAGGATGTCTAATGTGGTAGGATGATCTACTGAGACATTAACTTGGGTTTTGCTCAGATTGCTATAAACAACCTGATTCCAAGAGGGTGGTCAATGTTATGGTTTTTTTCACTTAGGAGTTGCAGTGTCATTAGATCCAAAGAAGATATTCCAAGGCACAAGAAGGTAAGTCCTCTCCTAGGTTATGATTGTAAGAGCATCAAATTCTATGACACTGTCTCAGAAGGAAAAGGATGGAGAAAGCAAAAGTTACTAAACGGGAAAGGTTGAGAGAAACATTTTTCCAAAACTGTGAAAGGCACAGAGATTTTGTGAGTCCCTTGGCATGCTGGGAATGACAGGACCTCGGTAGAGAATGACGATGTGATGCCATTAGGGAGGCTGGACGACTGAATCCAAACATCTCCCTGCTGCAGGTCAACAGCGCCGGACTTGGCACCTGCATTGTTAAAACAGGCTGGACACTGAGCACATCAACTGTGACTGCATAGACTGAAAATCAGGGGGCCCTTCCCCAGATGTTCTATAGCTTACAGGGACTGAAGGAAGTTTGCTCCATTGTTTATACTTTCTGGCTTTATGTTCTCACCTCCTAAACAATCGTCAGTAAACTGCAGTTTTGTTAATTTCAACCTCTCATTACACCTGCTTTATCCAGGTTGACCATCAAGCTCTTTGTTACTAAAACTGAAGGACACTTATTATTCAGGGATTTATTTAAATTTGCTACTTTTTACATTATGTACAGTTCCTTTCTCTTAAAATGTTCTCTTGCCTTGCACTGTATTATTATATGTGTGTGTACCTGTTTCTCTTATCTACAACAAACTTTCATAGGCAAGTGTTTGGCTTTCCTCATTCCTAAAAGCCATTTTTCCTTTCTTTTGCTAACTCTCCTTAGCCCTGTTTTCTTTTCATTCTATTATACACATTTTCCTGGGTGATTCTATAGTTTCAACAATCCTCTTTTTTTTATTCATTAATGATCTCGGTTTAAACATTACTTTCTGCAGGAAATTCTTCTTGAATCTCTGAGTCAAGATTATTTGTCTTTCTTTGTGAACTTTTAGCAACCAACCTTAAAATATCATTTGACAGAGGCTACTATAATTATTGTCTCCTGTAATAAAATCTGAGCATCTCAGTATAAACACGAATCATGTTCACTACTGCATCCTCAAAGAATAGCACGGTGTCAGACACATAACTCAATAAACATATCTTGATTTTTTAAAATATTGATTGGAATAGTGGGACACCCTCAATATCTCTCTGTCTTTATTCCATGGATTATAGGGTGATTATATCTCACATTAAAAAATATATATTTTCTTTAGATTCCAGAATATCCACAACTCCTCCTATACCTGAAGCCATTTAGTTGGGTCATTCTTCCAGTGTCTAAGATCAGTCCTCAGCTTAAGCTGGTTAGAGAGGGAGCTGTGGGGTGATTACTGAAAGGCAAAGGAGCAAAGACAAAATAATCTAAATTTGTACTAACCTTGCTCTCTGCTTTGGCATGAAATCATTCTTACAGCTGTACAGACTTTGTCCTTCTGCTTCAATTTTTGAAACTTAGCTTCCATCTATCCCTTTCCTGATTTTGTGTCTCATTGATGACCTAGTGGCCCAATCTCTGCAGAATCATCCCTGTCTCATTCTTGACAGCCTCTTTCCTACAGATTGGAGGCTGCTTAAATATCACCTCCTTATATAAACCTTCCCATAATTCTGTTGACTAGGTTATGTTTTCTTGCCATATGGTCTCATAGCACAGTATGGCCCTTGTTCAAAATTCTCTCACACCAATTATAGTTATTTAATTAAACATGTATAATTTATATTTATATGAACTCACTAAACCATTGGCTCTCTGACGGCAAATATCACATCTACCTTGTTCACAGTGATATTTTGAGTTACTAGCCTAGGGCCTGGCACACTAGAGATATTCAGTAGTAAACGAGTGACTTAATGAATCCAGGCCATTGGATGGGGGCATATTTCCTAAAGGCCAGCTACCTACTCTTCCTCCAGGTCCTCCGTGATTGGTTGTTCCACCCACCTACACAATCTTGGACTGACCCAATACATTGACGTTGGCATCACTGCCCCTGTGACCAGAGCCTTTTGGAGCCACACCTCCGTGTGTGGCTTTTCTCCCAGCAGCTAATGTTTAGTCTTTTTCTCCCCACTTATAACTTCAAATTAGTCACCTAAACCCAGATCTCAGGTCCCCTCCCCCAGACTGTCCTATAAGTCCCATGTACTTATGCCCTAGGTTGAGACAAATTGTAACTCAAGAGACATTGGATATGGTTTGACCAAAACTGCTAAGGTCATAGTTGACGTTTCTGATCATCCAGAAATGCCGTGGTGAGTCAGTCTAGGGGACCTTATTTGAAGTAAGATTTCCAAGTAGACAGCCAGTTCAAAATGTCCCCCTTCATCAACATAAAGTGATAAACATGTTAATGTTTGCAGAGAGAATGGATCGACAGAGAAAACATGGCTATGGAGATTCCAGAAGGACAGGGAATTTCTGCATTCTGCATACTATTAAACTCAACCTTCAGAAATCAATTGATCACATGCTGATACTTAACGGTGATAAGCTTTGAAAAAGTACATAAGCAAAGACAAAGTGTGAGCGAAAATGTACTCAGTAGGCTACTCAGCTCATTTTAGGCTTACAGTCTTGTTTTAGTGATTAAGACTGACATTAACCTAGAACCTGCCCCTTATTAATATAAAGAAGCTATAAACTTACCACCTCGTCCATCATTTATATTTCCGTGTCAAGGCTATATTCCTTACTATCTCTGGGAGACATGTACCTATGTGGGATATAAAAGTCATGTGATTATCAATTGCAAGCTCATGTTTCTATGAACTGTAGATTATATAAAATATGCCTTTTGATTTTATAAGCTTAGGTTTAATAAAATTATTAGGTTTTCTAGAATTTAAACCATTCCTCTGGGCACTTGGTGGCTAGTGGCAAAAAGATTTGTTACTGAATCTTTTCCTGACAGAAGGGATACTCACTCTTAAAGAGAAGATTGCTTCTAGAACTTTATGAAATAATGCCCTTTAAGAGATATTTGGCATTTAAAATCACTTAAATAAAAACAAATAAAATAATCACATCTATTTCATCGTTATCTTAGAAAGATTTGCCAAGTCTGCTTCTCTCTGAAGCTACCTAAACAGTTCATTATTTAATTTATCTCCTCAGAGATTGGTTGACATTTGCATTCTAATGTTTTCAAAGGTTTCTGCACACACAGCCATGCCCAGACGAAAGTATCTTTTCATAAATGAATCATTGTATCACTGAGACTTGCCTCAACAATCTCGTTTTATCTGTAATATCTGAAAGTTCATATAGAAATAGTTTTCTGGCCAAATCAAAGATGCTGTTTAAATGAGATTTTTCTGACCATAGCAAATCTGTGTATGCCATGATGGTTAAAAGGGTCACATTGTGCATCCATTTATTTAAAGAACTCTACTAAACAAGTGGCAAGTTTGATAATAACCATTTTCATCTATTATTTTTTGATGATGGGACATATCTCTTAATAGATAGAATAGACATAAATATCTAAGTATATCTACCTATCAGTTCTTTGCTCACCAAAGTTAAACAAACGTATTTACTTATTTGCTAAATGTACCTTTTGAATGCTTTGGTAAAGGTGCTATGACATTCTAACAATGACGTGAACTGTGGTTGTCGCCATTTAGTAGTTTAAGTTATAGTGGGACAAATTACTATTCACATGATATCATATTCTGTAGTTTAGTGTAACAATTTTAAATAAAGGTAGAAATTGGAAGCAGATAGAAGGGAGATTAATTTCATTTGGCGATTACATCATGGAGAATAACCTTGGACTATGTAATGAAAGGAAAGACATTTTATAATAGTAATAGACACCATTTATTTTACACATTTTTAAAGTACTCCGTAAATATTATCAAGTTTATTTCCGGCAAAAATTCTGTGAATTAAGTATTACTTTTCTCATGTAACAGATGATAAGTCTTTTCTTAAGGAGTTACCGTCAAATTGGTACTAATTGATCAACACTGATGGGCACATACGGCAGTAACATTCATCAGGTGTTGGGCAGGTGGGAAGGGGAGGAGGAGACGGGTATATTCACACCTGTCTGGGGGATGGGCATGCTTGTAGCTGTGCCTCGGGCAGGGCAAAGGCACTATATGTAACCTAAACATTTGTACCCCCATAATATTCTAAAATAAGATAAAAAATATTTTTGACCCAAACCCAAATTACCTTGCTGCTAAACAAAGTCACAAAGTTTGAACCCAAGTGTTCTATTCCAAAGCTGAGTTCCTAATTGCTTTGTTATATTGGCCCCCTTTGAGGAGAGATAATGAGAGCAAAAGTAATCAGGTAGAAAGGTATAGTGAATACCTAAAAGCAGGAGAGGACCAGTCTAGGATGACAGTGATGAGACACACGTGCCCATGGGTACCTGCTTAGACACAGAAGGAAGCATCCAAGGGTGACAGCTCTCAGGACAAAGCGCAAACCCCTCCGCACAGCTGCTACACCCTTGGTGATCTGACACGGACTCATTTCTATGACTCTCTTTCCTACTAACCTCTCCCTCATCTCTGATCATCTTCTTCTTTGAGAAACCTAAGCATCGTTCTACCTTCGGCCTTTAATACTAACTCTTCTCTCTTCCTTCTTCCAAATCTAGGCTGCTCGCTTCTTAACATTCAAATATGATCTCCTAAAAGACGCTGCTCCTTTAGAATTAGTCTAAAAAAAGTCCCTCTCTATCGTAAAAACACAGTTCCTATCCTTCCAGCTATGGTGTTCCCTGCCGTAGTCTTCCACAGCATTCATCGCTCCCTGATATCACTGTCAAGGTTTTTATGTTTATTGTCTGCCCTTACCTACTAGATGTAAGCTCATGAAACAAAGGGCTTGTCTGTCTTGTCTACCACTGTATCTCAGTGCCTAAATGCATAGTAGGTGTTCAACAGTTACTTGATAAAAATGAGTAATGAAATACTAGGAGTCTAGCATTCTCATTTATATTCTTGGAATCACAGCCTCTCCTCTGAAAAGCTCACAGGCTATCTGTATTTTTGTCCTAGGGCACTGATAACTCTGTCAAGGTTTGTGTATATGATTATGTAAATTATTAAACTGCAATTGCCTTCAGGGCAAGGTTGATTCCTCACTATCCCTCAAAGCACAGGAAAAATTATCTCTACAAACTCATTGGATTTAATTTCAGCAAATAGACACCACTGAGAAAGTGTACAGAATCTGCCATATAGCATAGAAAGTCACTTGAAATGCTGAGCTCTAGCCACTAATCTAGAAACATTCCTGGATAGATTGCTGAAAGGATCATGTGAAGATTTCTACAGTATTTTGAAAATTTGCAAAGCTATAGAAAGCCTTTAGAGCTATGAATACAATACACTGTGCACTGGTCATACAATTAATTTTCAAATGTTAGTTATTTTCTCAACAAAAAATCTAAGAGGGATTTTTTTCTTAACAGTTACTCTGGTCAAAAGGGGAAAAAATGCTCCCAAACTTTTCTCAATTTAGGTACTGAATAGATATATTTGAATTTAGTAGATTTTTGTTATCTACCAGTTTATCTTTCTGTGCATTCATCTATCTATGATCTATCTTCTTATATACCTTATAAACAAAGAATGTTTATAATTTTAACATTTTAAGGATACTTTTAAATATATTTTTCGGCTAAAAACTTCTGAACATGGCTTATTTCTATATTCATTATTTATAAATCTTCTCAGTAGTGGGTTAAAATTTCAGTATTTTAAAAACTTAAACTTTAAAAACTTCTGTCTTCCAGAAAAATATTTAGAAACTACAAAATGACTCTTGACAGAAACTAAAATATAACTAGAGTTATCACATATTATTTTGTCCTTTTTTATGTTAAAATCCAATTCATTATTTCTATACATGGCCTTCTCAATCTTTTCTGATTTGTGTTTTCATAACTTTCTTTCCCATCTGAGTGGAACTTTCAAATAATCCAAATTTTTACCACAGCACATGCTTTAGAGTCATTGCATCAGAAAGATCTGAAACAAAGCCCAAGCTATGCTATTTTCAGGCTTTGTAACCCAAGGCAAATTTCTTAATCTTCACACTCTGATTTTCCTTGTTTATATTAATGGATTAGTAAGCAGATTCAAAATCCACTGCAAGATTACATTAAATTAAGGGAGGGCCAGAGAGCTAGAATATGGCTAAGCAATGGTGCCAAGGGGAGAACTCAGGAGACTAATCCCTTTTTTTTATGAACTCACCTCTGAGCTAAGCATGAGTGGATCTGACGTCAGACAGCATGCCATGCATACCATTTGAAAACTGACTACAAGATAGCACGCGACTCAAGTCCCAGACTTGTTGGTGAATGTGTGGGATAAATCAGAATAGCACTGCAATAGTTTGAAAACTCAGCTTATATTAGAAGCACAATTCACAGAATGCTGGTGGGAACTTGCAGCCAGAACCCAGCTAGGTCAATTGTTCGCAAAGCAAAAATATTGCTTTCTTACAAAACAAAAATAGCAACATTTTCTATAGATGACAAACAAGACCCAACATTTTCTATAAATGATAAACAAGACTCAAAACATAATATTTAAAATATGTAGAATACAATCCAAAATTACTTAGTATGAAGAATTGAGAAAATCTCAACTTGAATCGGAAAAGAACCAGTTGCCAACACTGAGATAATACAGAAGTTGAAATTGTTAGATAAAAACTTTAATGAGCTATAATGAAAATGTCCTAAAAAGTAGTGGTAACTACTCTTAAAATAAATGTAAAACTTTAAAGTCTCAGCAAAAGAAATAGAAAATATAAAGAAAAATCAAATGGAAATTTTAGAGTTGAAAAATTTAAATAACAAAATAGCAACAAACCTTCAATGGATGGTCTTTATAGTGGAATTAAAGATGACAGAGGAAGAGTTATTACCCTTGAAGAGAGATCAATAAAAAAACAAAGAAAAATAATTAACAAAAACCCAGTGACTTGTGGGCAACCTCAATAAATATAGATTCTATGTCACCAAAGGCAAAGATAAGGAGAGAGAGTGCAGTGCATATCCAAAATAATATTTAGAGAAATAGTGGCTGAAAACTCACCACGCTTGGCAAGAGTTCCAAACATACAGATTCAAGAGGACAGTGAACCTCAAAAAACACAAAAGTAAACCAGAATCTGGTCTCCCTTCCTGAATGTTCCCTGCATAATTGAAAAGAAATGTATATTTTGTTAGTTTTTTGGTGAGAGGTTTTATAAATTTGAACAAATTTTACAAATTTAAAAGAAGTAAAATCATGTAAAATGTGTTCTGTGACCAAATTGGGATTAGAGTAGAAGTCAACAACAGAAAGATACAGAAAAATTCCCAACTATTTGGCAATTACACAACACATTTTTTAAAACCTAACAAAAATCAATAAAATATGTAGAAGGTCTATAAAAGGCAAACTATGAGTCTGATGTAAGGTATCAAACAAGATCTAAATAAAAGGAAAGATATTCCATATACATGGACAAAAGAATGTCACTTCTTTCCACTTTGATTTATAGATTCAAAGCAATCCCACCCAAAATGCCTGCCAGTTATTTCACGAATATTGACAAATCAGTCTAAAGTTTATAGAGAAAGGCAAAGGACCCAGAATAACCAACAATATTAAAGGAGAACAAAGTCAAAGGATTGACACTACCTTATTTCAAGGCTTATGTAAATCTATCTTAATCAAGAGATTAAGATTTTCCCCTCCCTATATGAGACACTTTAAAAATAACTTCCCATTTACCTAATTAATCAGAAGAGGAAAAAACTTTATTAATATCATTTGATATGGACAACTTACATAACAAAGAGATTTTACATGAACAAGCATTTCCAGCTCTAACAGCAAAAGCATACATTATTTTGTTTTAAAATCTTTACTTCACTGCCAGATACTTTTAAACAGGAGCATTTATTTCAGTGGTTGGAAGGAAATAAATGATGGCTTGAAAGCCAGTTAACACTGCAACACTTAAACAGTTCGTTTTTATCTTTTTTTTTCTTTTTCCTTTACAGAATTTTGTTATTGGAAAAAGCAACAGCCCGACCAAGGTATAACAGAAACTCAAGGAAATCAGACATCCCTAATGACTCTATTCCAACTTAGCACAGGTCTCTGGTAATTTCTTTTCAAGTATTCTAGAGCTCAGGCTTTTGACCTTGATGGGAAAATACAAGCGTGGGCAAGAAGCCACTCTATTTGCAGAGCCCCAACTAACGTAACATTCTCAATTTGTCCAGATATCTCCCAGCAGGAGGATTTCTTGCACAGAACGGCTGTAAACCCAAATATCCAGGGTTGGTTTCATTGTTTTCTTTGGGAGAGGTCTCTCGAGGCCTTACGACCATTAAAGGGCTAATTGAGTCACTGTTAACCACATTTTTCCATTCTGTCTCTAAATCTGTCCTCTAGCTGGGACAGAGCTGAAAATTTGCAACCTCTGAGAGCAACACGCTCCAATTTAGTTGGAATTGCTAGTTCTGCACTTGCTTGGAAAGGGGCTGGGTTGGTTGTGCAGGTATAGTGACGCTGAGATCATCCTCCATGACAATGATTTGTTGATCAAGGTGATTTTGTCTTCTAGAGAACATTTGTGGGGAGAGATAAGGCATGCTACTGCTAAATATACTAAAATGCACAGGACAGGCCCCCTTAACAAAGAATTATCTGGCCCAAAATATCAATATTGCTAAGGTTTCAAAACCATGCTCTATGAGTTCATTCATCTTCATCATCTTTGGTAGATTCTTCCACCTCAGACATTTTATAATAATAACAACTTATGTGGACTGGACCATACCTTAGATGAAAACTCTTTAGAGATATCTTTCCAAGGATGCATTTGTTTTGTAATATCTGTCAAGGCACGGTCTTGGAAAGTATACATATCTGGAGAAATCACATATTATTATATTTCATTTAACCCTAAATCATCATTTTCAAAGAAAAACTTTCAATATTTGGATTGTGTAAAAAGATCAATTTGATGATTGAAGTGATACTATTTTAACTAATAGAATAAGAATAATAGAGTCAAATTGTCACTTGAAACACAAAAGTCCCTGTCTTAAATGATTTTGCCAAGCATTTATGTGACTTATGAAACCATCTGGTGGTTTGTAGCCAGGCAAGCACAGCTAAGTTTGCTTTGTGCTAGGACAACGCTTTAATTGTGTCTAAATTGTAAACTGGTATTTAACAAACCTATTTTGAGAATGGTATAAGTATTTAAGTATAACATACCAATTTCTTAAACGGTAATTAAGTGCATACCTAGATTAAAAATGAATATTATCGGTAACCACTATGGAAAATGTCAATAATGCACGAAGGTTCTTCTACTTCAGCCTGCAAACAAGGAATCAATACCAAAGTCTATTCAAGCTTGGAAAAAACAGACTTGAATAATTGTCCAGTTAATTTAATAAATGTAGACAGCTGACCTAGATAAATCCAGTTGCAAAAAAAAACCTCTTTTACCTCATTAGCATTTTTGACCTGAATTATCCAGATAATTATTCCAATTTTCCACTTCACTTTGCTCATATTGACAGAGTGTCTTTTAGTTTTTCATGTAAATGCATTTCCTCTGTCCTGCTCAAAACTCAGCAAGGTGTGCATCCTTTATGATGCAAATCTAGCATTTTCCTGCTTTATTGATACTTTTTGAAATGCTATCATTTCTGTTTGTATAACCTTTAGCTCACTATAGATAAGTTGACCATGATGGGGCCAAGGGATCTATTTATGCACTATACAATTCTGAATGCAAAACATCTTTTTGCTGTTCTGCTCTATTTTTTCTTTATTTATATATGGCTTATTTGAATTTCTGTCCTTTTCCTGCTCCCCCAGTATATTTTTATTCAGTTGGTAAAATTAGTTCACTTGCTCACCTGATTTATACCAAGTTACATAGCAATGTTGTCTTCAAAACTTTCCAGCTTCTGTTTCACAGCACATAATCTAGTATAGTTCGGTTTATTTATATATAATCAGAAAATTCTTATCCAGTATTGATCTGAAATGAGAGAACATATCATGGAAAGCAGATACTATGGTAAGTTCAGGAATCATTTATATGACTGGTGCTCGAAGATCAATTGGGGTTTGGGGGCAAGTATGAGAAGTATAGAAGGCAAAACAAAAGCATTGCTTAATTATTTTTTATAGATTCATTTATCCAATTTTATAATATGTATAAATAGCAATTCATTATTTTGTTATTATAAGTATTGAGATTATGTTCCATATGAGAAAAAATGAAACTGAGAAACTATAGAATCCTGAATCATATTTGCTAGGTATCTGGGCACTATTTATTTCACCAGTGACTCCAACTCTTGTTTATTATTAATACTGCTCTCACATTTCGCTTTTTGCTCACATTTTTGCATTTTGCTTTTATTTTCCATAGTCATATGCAACTGTGAAATTTTTTATTGCCAATTTTTATTGCCATTGTTTTAATTTTTTAATTGCAAATATCCTTTGACCGTCACATTGGTTAACTATTATACAACATACATTCCCAAGGTTTAGTGGATGAGAAACAACCATTTATTATTACTTATAAGTCTACAATTCACCTGGGATATTCGGCTAACATGGTCTGCTTGGCTTGTTCGTACATCTGAGGTCTGCTATCGGGTTGACTGGGTCCTGCATCGTATTTGTCTGCCTCACTCACCAATCTGAAGGTTAGCTATTAATGTATGGAAATCAGGAAAACTAAACCACATAACTCTCATGGCAAATCATATCAGCTGTCTCAATTTGGCACATTTTTCATCACATCATATATTACAGTTTTGGAAATATTTTGGTCAGCCATCAAGAGTCTTTTTTTTAACCCACATATTTGCAAATTACCCAGCACGTCGGTAGATTTTTGGAAACCGGTACTGCTAAGTAAAAATAAAATCAAGTAAATTCTATTTAATAAGCATTCCCTGAAAATGGGATATGAGATGGATGATAGGCTGTGGGGAAAACCTGCAAAGTGGAATCATAAAATGTTATATCTGGGCAGAATAGGAAAGATCATTAACTTCAGCTCTGAGGTGTTAAGTGCTTGTGTAAGGGCATAAAGCTGGCTTGTGTAAGAGCTGGCAGAGAAATATGTAACCCTGCTGTGTCCTGGTCCCGCGTTCCCTCTACCAAGCCATGCTGACTCCAAATATGCTTAAAAAATGGAGCTCAGAGAAGTGAGTAATAAAAATCCATAACCTTTCCCCATATTATACATACTTGCCTTTTTATGCTTAGCAATCAGGATTTTTCATGTCTTTCTAAATGTTCTTATAAAGTCCTCAGAATAGTTCATGCAGCTGCCAAAAGGGTGAATTGCATGGACTGAAACACCTATGCTTTCACACAGTACAGTGGGGGTAGGGGAATAACAAGAGAAATCGCTTAAAATTAAATACAATGCTGTTGGGGATTAACTCAGATAATTTGTCTACATTTACAAAAGAAGTAACTGTTACATTATTACAGCTACATAATTTCATATTCCCTTTGGTTACACATATAGCTTGCATTTATACTCCATAGTTTTCTAAAGGTAAACACAAATTAATGTAGCTCTTTGGAGTTTCTAATCCCTTGATTTATAGGAAACAATATTCATACTAACTGTTCTCTCAATATAGGCTCCAATGTGTGTGCTACATGAGTTTTTTACAGCGTCTCAGTAGAGTGTTCTGCCTGGAGCTCTATTCTTTTCCCTAATGAGAACGAACCATATCACATTCAGTGCACAACATAAAGGAGGACCTTTTAGTAATCAGGACAGAACAAGTCATTTATCTGTTTCATGCCCAAAGTAAACCAGGAAGACCTTGGGTCAGATTTGGGGCCAGCAGTACATTGCATTGAAAAGACCTAGTTGCCAGGGGTCAGTCATTAGGAGACTTTTCAAAGGTTTCAGGTACATAAACTCTCAAAATTTAATTACAGGCATGAATAAAACAGTAACAGTTTCAAACTCCATAGTATTGACTTAGCTAGCCAACCCTGTCGTCATGTCTTTTCATTTATTCATTTTCAGGATGAGAGGAGCAAAGTTAGTTATGCATCTAATCTATGGCTTCTAATATAATGCCAGTTGGTTTAGGCTTTATTGGTTAGATCCTCAGTTGAGTCTGTCATAGATTGAAATAGACACACAGTGGGCTTGGCTTTAGGAAATTTTAAACTCCAGCTCTTTCGGGAAATGTTATCCATAAAAAGCCAATTTCACCAGGATTTGCTTAGTGTTGGTGTCTGGTGGCGGAGATGAAGTGCTCTGCGTGCTGTTGTCTGCTCTTCCACAGTGCTGTGGGCTAGAGTGTAATTGGTAGACTATATCCTCTGGGGAACCCTCAAAAATTGGCAGTCCATCTCCTGATGCCCCCTATGAGTTGTAAATGAAAAGATGATTTGCAAGGTGATGACTTTTTTTTTTTAATGTGAGTGTACAATAATGCAGCCTGCAGGATTAGCATCAGTCAGACTATGATATCACAGATGGAGGATTTAATATCTTTAATCTGATACTCTGTGCACTGATTAGTAATACTTTCTATTCACAGAAAGCCTCCTGAAATGGTACTGTGTATTGTATCACAGATGTTTAATGAGTTTAAAAATAAAAAAGAAGAATAAAATAATCCTAATGTTGAGTACTATGATTTTGCCAGATTTATCAGAATGAAGCCAAGCAAATATTAGTATTTCTCATCTGAGCTATTTCTAACTAAATTTATATAATTTATACAAAGAAAAGTATATGATATCATCAACACTATGGAAGCATTTGTGTGCTTACCAGAAGTGTGAAAGATATGAGTGAAATTGGAGATTATACATCTTTTTGTGAAGTGTTTAAGCACCTCAATTTACATAAAAAAGCATTTAAGTAACAGCAACTGCTTGACCCATACTGCTTTCTAGTAAGACACTAGTTTGGCAGCCAGACAAGGGTAAAAAAATTTGACTTATCAATATTGTACAAATTGCTCCACAGAATTGCTTATCCTCTGTGGGATTTGTAGTCTATGATATAGTATATGTATCCTTGCAATTAGTGTGATAAATTTGCAAAGAAGCCAACAGAGCATAGCATTTAGTAAAAGCTTTGGATCAGACAGATCTGAGTATAAATCCTGGACATGGTGTGTGCATTAGTCTGCTAGGACTTCTGTAACGAAGTACCACAGACTGGGTGTCTTAAACAACTTCAGGCCTCTCTCTTTGGCTTGGGGATGACTGTGTTCTTCCTTTGTCTTCCCTTTGTGTGTCTCTGTGTCCTGATCTCTTCTTCTTTTTCTTCTTTTTTTTTTCTTTTTTTATCCCTTTAATTTTTTTTTTCCCTTAAAATTTTTTTTTCCCTTCAACCCTCTGGTCAATTTGCACTAATCTCTTATAAGATCACCAGTCGTACTGGATGAGGGTCCACCCAAATGACCTTATTTTCCCTTATTTACCACTTTAAAGGCCCTGTCTCCAAACACAGTCACATTCTGAGGTATAAGGGGTTAGGACCTCAACATGTAAGTTTGGGGGATGAGAGGGAGAGAATTCAGCTCATAACATTGTATTATAACATTTATCTCAGCAGTCTGACTCTATTTTGAGTTTATTTCTCTTTTACAGGATCCTACCCTTCTTGAAGACAGAGATACTCTCATATTGATCTTGTTATCCCCACGATGCCTATCCATTGTTTTTTGCCTATAACAGATTTTTAATAAATACATAATTAAATTATCACTTGGAGGATCCAAGCTTTTCAAATGTCTGTATCTAAATTTCTAACAAAGGTAATTACCCATCTAGTATTAAATGATGTTAAAAAGAAAAACCCTACACAGGTTAAATTTAACAGAGTTTAGTTTAGCACAGAATTATTTGAGAATTGAGCAGCACTTGGAACCAGAACAGGTTCTAAGAACACCAGACTGCAATGTGTTCAGTCAGCATTTATAGACAAAAAATGGAACTGAGGTACAGAGATAGCTTAACTGGTTACAGCTCAGTGTTTTGCCACATTCGAATCAATTGGCTGCTTGTAATTGACTGAAACTCAGCTACTTATGCCAAGAGTGTACTCCCAAGTTAGGCTTTTAGTTAGTTTACTTACAAAGTTAGGTTATGGTTTGTTACATAAGGACTCGAGTACAGAGGTTTCCTCAGGTCAAAATTAGTTTACTTTAACAATTTTTCCCCCCTTTTGGTCAACCTCCCAATTTTCAGAAATCATCCAAAACCTTGGGCATTGACCCACTCCCTGTCCTCATCATAAATTGAATTATTTGGGGCCAGTATGGAATTCCAAAGTCAAGCCATTACATCAGTTGAATAATTCTCTACGTTCTTTCTGATCTAGTCAAAGCGAGTCAAAGCGAGCAGTCTATGGCTGGCTGCGTACAAGCATTTAAGACTTGAGAGAAAATGGAGCGTCAGGGGAGATATTGAGACAACTCTCAAGAGAAAGATGTCACAAGACTGAAGTGCTCTCCTGAACAGGAGCCCTTAGAGACCAAACCAGCCAAAAGCAAGCAAATCAAAGTTTAGGCAAAATGGACAGTTTAACAGTATTTGAGTCCTACTGGTCATGGTCTTTGTTTTTGAAGGTCAAAGTGGCAAGGGCAAATCAGCCCTGACTTGAAGTATTCGTTTTTGTAGTTAGTCCTTTTCTAGTAACATTTCTAGTGGAGAATATTAAAACTCTAATTTCCAGGTCTTCATTTATAAAATATTTAAGGAAATTACAGTGATGAAAATTGTTATGCAAAGTGTAGTGGTATTCACTCATTCATCTATCAAATATACATGCAGCATTTATTATGGGCTACTGTGGAACTACGTAAACTGATGGAGCTCGGGAAATGATAAACACCGTAACAAAATACACAAATAATGTTTCATTGCAATTGTAGTAAGTGCCAGAAAGGTGCAGTATTCAGTGCTGTGGGGTCTTATAATGGTGTTTTACCTACCCAGAGAGGGGAAGGAAAGGTGAATGTAGGAAGTTTGCTTTTTCACGAACGATCTCAAGCAAGAGGAGAAGCCACTAGTTGAAGAGAGGAGGGAAGGTCATTTCAAAGAGGGGAAAATATGTGCAAAAGCCATGTGGCAAGACAGAGCTTGAAGATTCCTAGGAGCAGAAAGAAAATGAGAGCAGTAGGAACAGGGAGAGTTGGGGAGTGGTGAGGAACAGGCTGTGGAGAGCTCAAGAAGCCTCTTAACATAAACCTTGCATATGTTAAAACTTTCATCTTTATTCCAAGAAAAATGGAAACCACATCTGGGTTGAAGTGGGAACGCGCCAGAATTGGATTAGAGTTTCAAAAACACTAATCCACTTGAGGATTGAAAAAGTCCAGAAGGGACACAGTAGGTCAGTTTGCAAGGCAGTTGCAGTGATCCACAGAAGAAAAGATGGCAACTTGAATCAGGTGAAAAAATTTTCAAGATATTGCACACAATTTCAAAAAGACCAAAGGTGATATAAACATGCCATATTTAAATGCCATTTTATGCATAGTTAAGCACATTTATATGCTTATTTCTCAACTCAAGTCCCCTTAGCAGTAGAGAAAAATAAATGTACAAGCTTGGTAGAAGGTAAGGAGTTGAGAGGAAGAAAGAAGGATAAAGGGGAGTTTCAGTGCCAGGAGTGGCCCTTTCTCATGATCATTTTTGAGTATCTTATCTTAAACATTCACGCAAATGTTGGATTCCATGCCATAATACATCTACACTTATGTGAATGTAATGCCATAATACATTTGGTTTTAACGTGAAATTATTTTCTTTTTATCCCCAAAATCTTTCAGTAAAATTCTTGCTGTTGGAAGATGCACCATTTTTTCCTAAGAATTCTATGCCTCTAGTTTACCACTTTTTCCCCCCCAGGACTCCTTATTCTCCATTTTGAGAAGTCCAGGCTTACCTTGTCCCATTTGATCCTCACAGCCATCCAGCGAAAGCCACACCAGGGACAGCCATTGCCCTTTGAGAGATGAGAAAGCTAAGGCTTAGCGTGACCATGAGACATGCAAGGTTGCATTGCTGGACATGAACAGAGTTAGAATTTTTCAACCATTATAAACACAATAGAGTTTTTGTTTCCTATGTCTTAATGGCAAGGCTGAATCAGAGGTTAGCTAATTTATACCCTGATATAGTATTGAGAAAACTAAAATATAACAAAACTCAATTGCCTTCAAGTTCTAAGTCCATACAGGACTAAGTTTATACTCTGAAGTATAAATAGGCATCGCCAAGAGAAAGCTGAGAGGGTCTATTTCAAAATGTAATTATACAAAATCAATTGCAACTTTAATAGAAATCATACTTTATCACAGACAACTTAAGAATTACCTGCTGCTATGTCAAGGTAAAACAGAAATAATAACACTATAACAAAATTAAAAAATACATCCTTGGGGATTATCAAGGTCTTTGATAATTTTTGACACAATTCTTTTGTATTTCATTCATTCTCTAAAACTCCAATTTAGCATAAATGGTGAGAGAGCCATGAAAACCTTGTGTATTAATTGCAAATAAAAAATAAAATACAATTTTGCAAAATACACACCCAAGACAACTAAATAATAGTAATAGGTGGAAGTAAGCTCTAAAACCCAGAGTTAAAAACTTGCTAACACTATCTTTGAATGCAAAAAAAAAAAATCCAAGTTATTAGAAGCACAATATTTTGTATACAATACACATTTACATAAAAATAGCCATACTTTCAGGTTTGTGGATTTGCTGACTTCACACATTGATTCTGAATAATTGGCAGTGCAACTCACAAACATTTTGAGTTGTTGCTAGACACGAAAACCAAGGACAAATTCTCCGTTTTTCTCCAGTGTATTTTTTGGATCCCATTTTTGCTCATCACAGCTTGTCAGGCTCTTCTCCCAATCAGAATAAGGTAAAATAAAATTGAAGTTTTACTAACTCTGAAATTTATGTCATTGAAAAAATTGAAGTAAAAGCCACATTACCGATAGTGAATATGTTTCCTTCAATTATATTCTACAACAAAGGACTAAGTAGAAACCATGTCAAGCTTGGATAAAAATAAAACAAAATAGGAAAACAAAGCAATAAATACAAACAAAAAGACAAAACAAGAAAAGAGGCAGTTGTTACATAAAAACAAAACCTCTACATTTGATTGCCCAGAAAAACACAAAAACAATTTCTAAAATCTGGTATTTGAGTTGTCTGAGAGCTAAGTTGATAATATTCGGTCTATATCGTATCTCAGAAGAGGAGAAATCGTGAGTGCAGAAAATGAACAGTCATAGGAAACTGTGGTATTTTATGTGCTGATAGAGTTTATAGAGCTTCCTCCATTTTTGCCATTTCAGTAGAAAATTATTACTCCATGTTCGTATTTAGAAGTATTTACATGTTTTTAAAGTAGCGCAGTAGTAGGTAATTGCCAGAGACAGAAACTCAGATATCAGGAAAGATGTTGCGTTCTTAATAGCCCTTGAAAAATATATCGGCTGCAGAGTATTAAAAACGGGAGTCCTGATGGTGGGTAGCTAAAAGCATGGACTTTGGAGCTGGACTGGCTGGACTCACATACCAACTTTGCCTTTTAGTAGCTATTATCCATCAGTTAAATCACTTAATTTTCAATGTTGGCATTTCTTCCTCTATCGAATGAGGATAATAATTCCATCTACCTCCTTTAATTATTGTGAAGGATAAATGAGTCAAAGGAAACCTTCAAATATTGTATAACGTATTTTCAGAAATACAAAAGGGTTTGCTATTATGACAGTAAATAAAAAAAGCCAATTATGAATGAATGTACACACATTTAATTATTTTGTGCCAAGTCCTGTGCTTGGTGATTTCTGGCACATCAATTTAACCACTGCCTAAAATACCTCTGCCAAGTACATATTAAATTACTTATTACTTACATATTAAAGGAGGAGAAAAAATGGATGTCACACTTTTTTGTGGAGCCTTTGATGATTTTCTAGAACCAAGGTTGCTGCCTCTCCTGTGAGTTTCTGCAGCACACGCTGCTGCTCCTGTCTTTTCAGTTGTCACGCAGCACTCTGATGGCCTATTCACCCGTCTGTCTTCCACAAAATACTATAAACTGTGTGAAGGCAGGGCCTTCGTTTTGTTTACTCACATATCTTGAGTGCTTGCAATAGTGTCTGTCATTGCTAGTGGGTCAATAAAGATACATTTGTTAAATATTCTACAAAATTCTCTGGAACAGCCTCTATAGATTGGGTGGCCCAAAACCTATATTTAGTCATCCTCTTTACTACAGAAACCTAAAAACCCTGTCCCGTGCCCAGCCTCTCTCATAGCTAGAGGTGACCATGGGAAACAGTTTTAGCCAATGATCCATGGATCAGCTACATGAGGGAGGGAAAACGTTTGTTTTTCTTCTCAAAAAGAATAACGATTACGAGTTCAATTCCTTTCTCTTTTCTTTCCATTTTTATAGCAGATGTGGGCTGTAGAGCTGTGGAAATCATCTTAAGACCACAAAGTGAAAACCACAGTGTTATGGACTGAATTTCCCCCACCCCATTCATATGTGGAAGTCCAAACTTCTCAGAATGTGACTGTATTTGCAGACAGGATTTCTACAGAGGTAATTAAGTTAAAAGTGTCCTCTTAGGAAGAGGGGATTAGGACACACACAGGTATAGAGAGAGGCAAGGCCACGTGAAGATACAGAGAGGAGACAATTATCTATAAGCCAAGGAGAGAGACTTCAGAATGAAACCAACCCTGCCCACACCTTGATGTTGGACTTCTACCCTCCAGGACAGGAGGAAATAAATTTCTGTTGTTTAAGCCACCCAGTCTGCGTGGTACTTTGTTATGGCAGCCCTAGGAAACTAATAAACACGTTGACCCAAGTGTACATGTTAAGGATGACAACAGCAGGGAGGGCCTCTATAAGCAAACCAACTCTAGTAACTCCTTATCTCCAAACTGATCATGCGAAATAAATAACCCATTTTTTTTAATGAATTAATAAGAAGTTGGGGTGGAACTACATAACCACATTTTATTTCATGGTTCTGTCTTGCTGGCTATAACTTATTGGACAAGGGGCAGGTACTTATTCCAAGCAGAGCCAATGAGAATCCCTTACCTAGGAATTTGGAATGAAGCCAAACAAATGTAGTTTCAGACTTCGCTGATTTCTTGAGCAGAGATGTAAAAATATGGGCTTTGTGATATTCCTCCTGGCAGCTCACATGGCAGACAAAGCCAGGCTGCAGAGAAAAATGAAGGAGACAGGTTGAGTTAAAATGGTAAGACAAGATGAAGGAAATGCTAAAGATGAGTTCTCTGATGCTTTTAAAAACAGTTTTATTATACTTATAAAAAATAAAAAATGTATACTTCATTATCAATCGGTCTCAATTTTTGATGTGCCTCAGAATCATGAAACATGACTGTTAAAAATTCAGATGCTTCTGCTCAACCCTGAAAGATTTTGACCCAGTGTGTTGGAGTGGGCCCTGTAATTTGCATATTTATTAAGCATCCCAGTTAGGTGCAGAGCAGGTAGCTTGTGATCTACTGTCTGGAAAGCGCTTCATTGATTGCATCATGCTCCCTCTTTAGTTCTTCCCTCAGGCTCCTTTCTTCCAGATCCTTCCCAACTCATCATCTCAGCTAACTGCTTCCCCAAAACCAAATCTCCTTTGTAAGCACCATGTACATTTACTACTGATAATATTATGTGAAGCAAGTACTACATTAGCTCTCTGATTCTCTGTCTACTCATCTGTCAACCATATATCTAAAATTCCAAAAAAGAAAGTAGTGCCAGAAGAGATTTTATCTACATTGGAAATATTCTTTCAAGTAAAGGTCTATGTATTTCAAAAAATGTTGCCTTCTAAAAAAGAAGAAAATAAATAAGTTTTCTCTTTTTTTATCATCTTCATTAGCTATTTCTCCTGAAGCAAAAAGTAAACTTATTGTAGAAGTTTGAGAGAAATATTTAATATGTGACCTTGAGAGAATAACATATTAAACTCCTCATTGTAAGAGGCAAATTCACAAAACAAGTACACACAAAATACTTAGCACTGCAATTTATAAAGCTTTCATGATTTTGTACCTATTCTCAGAAGATAATTTCGATGCCTAGTGTCATGAGGATATGATGGTAAGACAATAGGAATTAGACTAAATTCCGATCTATAAAGCAGACTATTTTTATTTTATTAGCAGGTAAATCCTGTTAATGGGGTACATTTAGTCTTCCAAACATGCCAGGATATTGAGTTACATTTACAAGACTGCAATGAGAATTAATGAGGAAGCATAATTATCTGATCCGTGTTTATATTCTCTTTCTTTCATTTTTATTTTTAGCTTCTTTGTGTCTTATTTTTCAGGATAAGTGCTATTATGCCTAACTCTTCTATGTTATTATAAGCCAAATATGCCATAAATAAACATGTCATACAAGGAGGAGAATTGTTTATTCATCTCTCTGAACCGTTCAACTTCCTTCTGTGACAGGCGGTAGAGGCAAGCCGAATGAATGCTGAGAAGCACTGTGAATTCATCAGACGAAACACACATTAAAGCTGGATATTATAAAGTAGAACTGTGTTAACATTTTGGTCATTAAACCTGCTTAATTAAATTTAATTGTGTTCTCTTTCACATTATAGCAATTGCACACTAACCACATTGCCTTTCCTGTTCTAGAAAAGAAAGCCTTATTCCAAGAAAATCAACAGTTTAGACTTTCAAAGTCATGTATCTTTGAGATGAATTAGATCACCTCTTATTACCAAGGGGAAAAAATAAGGAAAATCAATATATTATTTGGGTGGTGTCAGACTAAGGTTCTCTACACGGTATTAAGGTGCTTCTATAGACTCTGAATTAGTTATCATGCAAGTGCTGCTATTTCTATTTGTCAGCTTTGCATGATTTTTCTATGGAATTAATGATACACTTAGGAATAGTCAGGTCAACCAGTGCAACAAGAGATATAGATTTGATGCTCGGGCAACAGTGATCCACACTGACAAACTCAGTGAAGTGCTTTGCATTTCATTAGGGTCTAGCGGACATTGTTCACTGGAGAAACGCAAAAACAATTCAGATGTGCAATGCCGTGCAAAATACATACAAATAAACAGCATTTTGTAATTTTAGAGAAGAGAAAGAACTATCCTCCTACTGGGGATTTAAGAATGCATTATTTAAAGAAAGAAATATTAACTGGACTTGTGAAGATGATTAAGATTTGTTCAGGAAGAGAAAAGGTTAGTTCAGGTGGCGGAGACCCCATGCGCTGTGACAGGACTTAAGGAGAAAAAGTCTGGTTGAATTTGACTTAAATAAAAGATTCACAATAGGAAGCACGAAGAAATTTTTTTATAAGCAATTGGAATACAATCATTACATGCCAGGCAGAGACTAGAATTTTTGCAAGGAATAAGGAGCCATTGGAGACTTTGAGTAGTGAGTAAAAGGAAAGATATTCAATCAATGTGCTCTTTAACCCCTTTTCAGGTCCATGCTCATTAATCACAATTTCTCATGATCATGGTCCAAGCGAAGCCACAACGTGAACTGGAATTAACCTTTCTATTGTCTCTGGTGTAGATAGCAAACTTTAGCACTGAAATGTGTTTGAAGGGTGATAGACTCTGGCAGCTATATCCTTCACCAGTATTCCCTGGTCTATGCAGGCAACAATGAAGGGCTACATGCGCAGACTAAGGGGCTGTCTAGCTCATTGGGAGCATGGCTGTGCTGAGGCTGCGTGCTCATGGTAACCGTGAGTATGTCAACTCTTGCCTTTAGCATGAGGAGCTATTTCTTCCATGGAATATCTGCTATTACTCTTGCTTCCTTTGGGGGGAAAAACATAATTGATAATTACATTATTGCTCTGAATAAGAATGAAGACACAAACATATCAGTATTTATTTCCTTACCATTCAAGTTGTTTTTATGTACCAGAAATATACCAATTTGTATGCAATACAAATTACGCTGTTTCGTTGACAGGACAGGTCATAAATACTGTCATAAATACTGAAACATACTGGCTGTTCGCAATGTGTACTGGTTGCTTATAGTTCCATTTGTGGGAAAACGCACACCTTCTCTCTATGATAACTCCATTGATTTATTCATGAAGCACTTTGGTTTGAGTGTGAAAAGTTACAGACACACCCACCAGGATCTTAGGAGCTCCTTTTGTTCTATGCCAACCATTGCAGTGTGAGATAGAACTTGGCATAATGAGTCTTAGCCTAAGGGGGATCATAACTTGCCAAATATAGAGAAAGATAGATTTGGCTTCTCTGGTGTTAGAGAGATAAATATGTAAAATTTCTCTAGCTCATTTAGATGTTTTATTATAAGCTTCTAACTTACCCATACATTTCAGGATGGACATATCTCTAGAATTAATAAACTTAAAGTATTTTAATAGAGACATATTTAATACTTTTTTTCTAAGATATTTCTTTAAAAAATGTGTTCCTTCAAAAATAAATGAAATGCCATTGATCCTCCAGCAGGATTATCAAAAATATATTTACAAATAATTCCTTTTCATTAATAAGCATTAGAAATAACGTGTGAAATATGGTATTTAATATATCACGTATAAATGTACTGAAATCTGCCTAAGTGTATAGACCATAGTTTCTCAACCTTGGCACTATTGACATTTTGGGTCAAAAAATTCTTTGCTGTCTGGGGCCGTCTTGTGCCTTGTAGAATGTTTAACAGCATCTCTGGCCTCTACCCTTGTGAAGACCACAAATGTTTCCAGATATTTCCAAATTGCCAAATTTCCCTTGTTTGAGAACCGGCGTATGCACCAATGCATTAGTTATCAAGAGCTATGTAACAAATTACCCCAAAATTAGCTGATTAAAATAAGACACATTTATTATCTCACAGTTTCTGTGGATCAGGAATTTGGATATGGTATAGATGGATCCTCTACTTACGAATAGTCTACTACTATAATAATCTACTAGACCCATAGTCTTACACACATAAACACAAACTTGCAAACCTAACTTTTAAGCACTTTGTTCTGATTAATTTATCTTTGCTCCCTAGATTTTATTAGTGTTTCTTAGACTCATGATTCAAAGACAATCGACTGTTCTTAGTCAAGCAAATATGTTGTAACATGTACTATACAATAATTAAAGTTTACTCTCCCATTCACATCCATTTATACACAAATATTAATAGCAACTGCAGTCATGTGTAGCTCAACGATGGTGATACTTTCTGAGAAATGCATCATTAGGCAATTTCATTGTTGTGTGAAACTCATAGAGTACTCACACACCCCTAGATGGTACAGTCCGCTACCACCAAGGCTATATTGTACCGCCTAGACCACAGACCTGTACAGCATGCTACTGTACTGACTACTGTGGGCAGTTGTAACACAATGGTAAGTATTTGTATATTTACACATATCTAAACACAGAGAAGATAGGATAAAAATACAGTATTATAATCTTATGGGACCATTGTCTTGGTCGTGCATGACTGTGTATGATGAGACACAGTAGATATAATATTAATAAAACACTTTATTTTCCCTCCAAGCTTTAAGACTTTGAACTTCATTTGAAGACACAAAGCAAATATTTATGAAAGCTTGTCAAAGGGTACATCCAAGAAAATAAGTTACAAGAGTAGCAGTCCCCAGAAATCTATATTCTCAATTTGACATTTCCTCAAGCCTTTTTCTCAAATCATTTATTCCTTTATTGCCCACCCTCCTCCAGCTCATTCTCTCTTTCAAATTCCTATTCACATGCCAAGTGTCAAGTATAAAAGCTTGTTTTCAGAAAAAATAAACTCTTAGAGAAGGAATTGATTAAAAACTTTTGCCCACAGAACGTGCATTATTAAGTTGCATATTTCAAATGTATCCAATTAAAACTCTCTTTGAAAAAAACCTACATATTCCATTAAATATGCTCATATTTGAACTAATTGAATATTAGTTCAATTCCCAGACTAATTAAAGATTACAGGCTCAGTTCATAATTGATTAGCAAATTAAATGGTGTAATGCCTTGATAATCTTTGACCCATCCTAGATGGAACTGGAAATAATGGCAGATACAGCACTGGCCATAGGAACACAGGCAGGGGTTGTCATGTAAGAGCACATATTTCCCTGGGCAGTGCTGCTGCCACCACCATGATCCAGTGGGGAAAAGGAGTCTTAGGAATCAGAAAGTGGTCACATCATAGTTGTGTGACTTTGAGCAAGGTACTTGACCTCCCTAAGCCTTTTCTCTCAATGCTCCAAACGGGGTTGTAGTGAATATTAAGTACAATAGAGTATATAAAAATGCTTATTCCCTCCTTCTGCTAATAATGCCACCCCAGGCTTCAAGGGAGAGCAGTGGACAGAGGACATTCTCAGGAAGGATTAGGGATAAGAGCTGGAGGACAGGAGACTCTCCCACCTCCATCACAAATGATAGCAAAGGTAGGAGAAAGGACAGGGATGGTACTTTAGTGACTGTTGGAGTCACATGGTACAGGATGTCTAACTAAGCAGGGGCTGGAATGGGGTTAAAATATTGGCGATAACCCAGCCTCCAGGTAAGGCTGTTAATGTGGAGTCTAATGGGGGAATTAAGAGCATAGCCTCAAAAGAAAGACACATAGGTAGAACTAGACCACAGTTGGGCTCTGGAATATGTTATCCCAGGTTTACTCTAAAGCTTATTTAAACCGTGATCACTGTCTCTACTCACTTCAAATGGGCTGTGGAATATATTCATGATTTGCCATTCTTTCTCTTCCCCCTGAAAAGCAAAGTTTGTGATACTGAGAAAACTCAAACATTTATGAAGCCTTTATTTTAAAATAACAATTGATACTTTGGTATTTTCTAATACAAATTAAATTCATCCTAATTTATTTTAATATCTGCCTAAGTACCATGGCTAGATTATTTTTATTTTTAGTCTTATAAATATATACTGTGCTGCTAAAATGTATTTTACAGGGATATTCTAGACACAACTCAGATCAAATTTGTTAAAAGCTTTCGATATGTTGAAGAAGCCCATACTGTATAGTACATATACAGCACTAGAAAAGAAGAAAAATTTCACCAATTCTGTCTTACAATTTCTTAATAATTTCTGGCAGTTGGGACAAGAATGGGTAAAAAAAAATTAGCTTTTTAAATATCCTAAGATATGGCATAGTTTTCTAATACATGGGGTAGAGATTTCTTTAGATTGGGACATTTTGTGGGTATAGCAGTATTCAGAAATCTAAGACAAACACAAAGTTCAGAGATGTTCCAAATCCCAGCATCTTTAAACGGTAAGACAAGAGCTGATGGATTAAAGAGTTTTGATGTGATTATACAATAACCAAATGAATGCCTCAAGGTCGATTTGAATACCAATCATATTGTTTCATGGGTTGGGCAGATTTAAGTGGTATTATTTAAGCAAATTGAGCATTACTTTTAAAGTCATTCCTGTGCATAGTACCTAACCACCTTCAATCTGTCCTTTCTCTACTTAGTTGCTGTGGAATATGCTTTCGACCATAAAGCCCTTTTCACTTTTCCCAAGGCTCACATTTCATCTGATGCTTTTAAATACATTCGCTGCATTGCTTGAGAAGGCTAAATTTGCCATGTTACACTTAATCCATATTTAAATACTTACACAAATAGTTATAAAAATGATTCATTTCATAATCTTGACATTTTTTGACCAAACTCAGGAAGCTAAGGATAGACGGCGCTGCAATGTTGAAGAGCAATTAGCAATTAGGATCATTTTAAGTGGAAGAAAATCACAGTTAGAGTATCCTATTTCTTTAAAACAGTTTCCCCATTAAACGGAGGGGGAAAAAAAACCCAAACCTGACATTGGCTAGGAAAGTCATTAAAAGAAACATAATACAATTGCAAATAGAGAAGATACTGCCAGAAAGAAAATGGTGAGGCTAAGAGCCCTGCGCCGTAGTTAGCAGTGAAGAACGATAGCATTTTGCACAGTAAATCAAATTTCCTGTAACATTGGAGTGTAGAGGTTTTTTTTATCAAATATATTCTACCTCCTTTTCATGTCCATAATTGGTCATTATGAAAAAACCAAGCCAGCATTGGAGGCATTGATGGAAAAGGCATTTTTTAAATTTTTTATATTATAAACATCAAGTATTACCACATAATTTTGGAACTGTGTACTTCCTGGCACTTAATGAAGCTCATTAATTCTTCCAAACACAGTAGTTACTATCTAACACAATAGTAAAGAGTTTCATTTCTAATCCACTAACTGAGCCATTGTAGTGGAAAGCGTATTTTATGAATTGATTCACAGCAAAGCAATCCCTTTAGGCTCCTGCCAAGTTGGTACAGCACAAAGTGATACTGCCCTGTGAGTCAGTTAGTCTTACTCTAGTTAAATATATACCAGGAGAAAATAAAACCATGCAGCATCTTAGACTCTGGCCTTGAAATCAATTTCTGTGGAGAACAAAAATGTCTCCTTAATAAATATTTATAGGAAAGGATTTCAGATTATATGTTTAATGTTGAATGGTGCATATTATTCTTATTAATGTTTCATAAACATTTGTACAGAAAAACAATATGCTTTACTTTGCTTCTAAGTATTAAGTAGAATTATTGCAGCATCTACTTCCAATGGTTGAGTGCACAAGCTATTCATGCCTTGTCATAAATTCCATGATGCATTAAGATGTCATTAAATGTACCTTCTGTGGCTGTCTCCCAATTTACATACCCGTAAATCATCAGGTAGAAATCAAGTGAACTGGGGAATAATCTACGTTCTTCCCTTCTGCCACAAACTGAGTGTCATTCATAGTCTTCATTCCAAGCTCTAGACATCTCGAATGCTTCATCTCTGACGCTCTGCCTCAGAACATTTGAGAATTTATTTAAAGGACACAATTATTAATGGTTTTTAAATTATTCCTACAATAGTATAGAGGCAAACTTAGAAAATAGGCTAGCAGATTATATACAAACTTTAAAATACCAGTTCAATTTACCACCTGTGTTGTAAGGAAAGGCTGCCTTTCCAACGAGCCAGCAAAAACAGACGCATTTTAAGAAAACTGAAGGATTAATAGTATCTCTTTTCTCTCAGTCCTGTTTCTAATGCCCTCAACATATGGTTTCTAGAACCACAGACTCTTGGCATTAGACAGGGCTTAGAGC
Organism: Lepilemur ruficaudatus; assembly: GCA_963574885.1. Taxonomy (NCBI): domain Eukaryota; kingdom Metazoa; phylum Chordata; class Mammalia; order Primates; family Lepilemuridae; genus Lepilemur; species Lepilemur ruficaudatus. The sequence continues at coordinate 29,876 of CAUYRT010049809.1, forward strand.
TCACCTGGTGCAAATTCTCCCCATTACAGGATTCCCATAGATTTCTGTCCATCTGTTGTCTGAACACTGGCAGTAATGGGAAGCACACAATTTTGTAAGAAAGTCCATCGAATTTATCGTTTGGATTAACTTGCTTTTCAATTCTAGAAGGAAAAAACCTCATTGAACTTGTAATCCCTTGTCTCCTCCTGTTTCACAATAACAACAGTGGTGATTTTTCTTCAGTTTCAGTGGCCAGACTGTAGTTTTCTCAAGCTGCATGTCACTGCTTTCTTAAGGGACAGTGTTGCTACAATGTCATTCCTCTAATTTCTGTTACCTAACGCATTTAGCCTAGAAGCTGCTATTGAAACCAATATAGTTTCAGCCTGCCTGGTCAAGTCACAATTGCAAGGACGCTAGAAAATTGTCTAGGAAGAGTACATTTGCATGTGTAGTAGACTAGACTTCGAACATTCACAAATTTTTTCTATTGCAGTGAAAGATAAGATTTTTAACCATTTGACCACTGTGTTTTGATGATGTTTGGATGAGATTAATATCCAACAGAAATCTAACATAAAAAAATTTTTTAGACCAATGTCATTGACAATGGATAAATACATATGGAATTTATAACCAAAACCCAGAAAAGAGGAGAATGTTGGGGAATGAGAAAGCAAGCATGAAGTCGTCACTGAGCAATACATGAATCAGAGATGAACCATATTGTCAGGTTAATTAAATTTGTTTCATTTTCAATTTCTTTCTTCCAACAGAGCTTATCTAATAAACAGAATACCTTTTTTTTTTTGAGACAGAGTCTCACTCTGTTGCCCGGGCCAGAGTGCCATGGCGTGGGCCTAGCTCACAGCAACCTCAAACTCCTGGGCTCAAGCGATCCTCCTGCCTCAGCCTCCCGAGTAGCTGGGACTACAGGCATGCGCCACCATGTACGGCTAATTTTTCTATATATATTTTTAGTTGGCCAATTAATTTCTTTCTATTTATATTAGAGACGGGGGTCTCGCTCTTGCTCAGGCTGGTTTTGAACTCCTGACCTTGAGCGATCCTCCCGCCTCAGCCTCCCAGAGTGCTAGGATTATAAACAATACCTTTTATTTCTAGGCCATAGTCTTCCCCTATGTTATATGACTTACAGGTTATAAGAATTCCAACCACTAAAACCATAGAGGTTCCTCGTCATGGTTTATATTAGAAGACAAACCTCTGAAGTTTTGCCTTTGAGAGGAAGACACAGTTATCAAGTGATGGGTTATTATAAAAATGCTGTGACTTACAGAAGAGATCTCAGCTTCTTGCTTCTTTTGTTGTTGTTTTTGTTCAAAATAACATATATCAATTTTGCAACAATGAGTCCTTGAACTGCTGTTGAAAAGGGTATGGTGAGAAGTGGGAATTTCTTGCAGTATCTAATCCTTGTTAAATCACCAAGTTTCCTTGTGCTTTGTCACCCAGGAAAACACTATAGTGTTCTGAGGAATAGAGGACAAGGAGGAAGGTGAATATGGGTAGAAAGGTCAGCCATAGGAGAGTGGAGAAAGATTTTCACTTTTGAAAGCATATTAAAATATTGTACAATGTTTTAGTATATCATTCTGAAATATGTTTTCCTTTCGAGGCACTAGAGGCAATGCCAAGAAGCAGGTATCAGGAGGAAAATGCAGGCAGCAGAAACTAATCCAAGTGTACCAGCCTCTCTGACATTTTTCTCCTCTTCCATCTGTGAGGTTTCTATGGGCACACTGGGTCTAGGAAACCAATTTTAAATGTCAGTCTCATCAGAACACAATCATATTTTCTGTCAAATGGGAAAGCAGATTCATTTGCAATAATAACACATACACAAGATTCAACCTGTGTTAAGTCAGCTTCTCAGATGGAATTAAGATCCTGTTAATGTCAGGGAAAACAAGCATATACTTCCCACATGTTATGATTTAGAAACTAAATTTCCCTTGTCCCCTAATCAGTGATAATTATTTAGAAGTCTCTGAAATGAGTTTACACATGTAGTACAAGGCTCAAAAGCTAATAAAAAAAAGTTCACATAGAGAAAAATCTCTTTTTTTTCTTATTTCAAAGTCATATAATTTTATGCTTGGAGGATTTCACAGAACAAACATTAAAGATATTTGCAGATTATACCAGGCCTTTGATTCAACCTCAGATTTATATAAATTCAGATAGAAAATATCTTTGAAATAATCCATCTTCTCCATGGTCTTCAGAAAAGAAAAGTGACACTTCCTGGCCTCTGTCTTGTCCACAGGCAGCTGGACACTTGGTGGTAGAAACAGAACCAAAGCTCTTGGCTTCCAAATTCCATTTAGTGCTTTTTCCCTTATACAACATATTGAAAATTGCAGCAGCTTTGCATTTTCCTTTTTGTAATTTCAGCCACGTGAATTCTGAGTACCAGAAATTGCAATAATTCAACTTAATAATGATATATATTATGTTTTGCTTCCTACGTATTATACACTTTACTAGGCAATTTGGATTCATTTAATCTGACTTATTCAAGAAAAATCTGATTGAAAGCAACTTAAACCCTTTACACAAGCCTAGAAAATGAGTCACAAGTCTAAAATGTTTAAGGAAATTTTAGAGAGTCTAATTTCAGGAAATATAGTAGGTAGATAATTCTAAGCTCCTGGTTTCATTTCTGTATTCTTCATTTCTATTTCTCTTTTCATTGTAAATCTATTTTAGCCCATGCTATCTATCTTTCTTGCAAAGTTCTTCACTACTTCTTTCTGGAAATTAGATTGGCCAAGAGACTTTGAACAGCCCAATAGACCCATCAACTGCTGGGAACTCCAAAGACCAAAACCAAATTCCTAAACAACCACTTTCTTTTCCTCCTCTTCCTCTTCTTCTTCCTTTCTCTCTCTCTCTCTCTCTTTCATTTTTCAATTGATTGGTAAGAGAATCTGATTGTCTTCTTCCCTTTTATTAACTACAATGAAGTTTTATGAAATTCAACTGATATCTATCTTCTAAATATATACCCACACACACACAGTCTGCCTAACAAAATAGTCAATTCCTTAAGGTCATATACTATGTTTTATGCGTCTTTTATATCCTGCAGAAGTCTGAGCATACAGTTGATGATGAATAAATAATATTCTGATTGATTGAACTGTCCATGGTTGCCATGAATTTTCATGCTGTCTAAGACTATTTCCCTGAATAATTTCCCTCAAAGATTAACCATGGTTAATTGTCTTCAGTGTCATTCAGAAGTATGTGACAAATTCCACTCTCTTGGCAGTTTAATGTATTCAGATGGGAAAGAATTTGAAAATTAGTTTCAAATGGTGTTAGAAATCATTCCCTTTGTATCCAGACAGTGTTGTATAAAGGAAAAAAAGAGAAAAGATAGACCAGTAGTCCAATATTACTTCTTTCTCTAATAGTGTAACCACGGAGAAATTACTGAAACTCTCTGGTTTCAGTTTCTTCATCAAGCACCCAAGTTGTACAATGGTAGAAGGACATAGAAGGAGGTGAATTGACGTAGGCAAGGAGCTTCCAAACTGTAATCTGAGGGTCTGCAGAACTCATAGATTTCATAGAGAACCAAACTAGCTGCTTAGGGAGCAGTAGGGAAGTGGGGAAGATTCAGTAGGGTGTGACCTTCTTACTCCTTTCAAACTTGAACCAAGGAGCCCCATTTTCGTTGGCTGTTATCAGTTTTAGATACTGGAATTCTGTGATATGCTTTCCTTTGAAAAGTTTTGCTGCCATTTTTTTTTTTTTTTTAAACCATGGTACTCAATGATATGTCAACTCTACAGCTGTATGTTTCTGAGAGGTTTTTATTTACGGTCTTTGAGGAGTTAAAAGAGTAGTCTGCTTCTTTTCAGCTCTCACAATCTCCAGCTTCTACACAGAGTCCACAGCCCACATAGCAGCCAGGAGAAAGCTCACACCACAGGGCCTTTGCACAGGAGATGCCTGAGGAGATGAAACACCCCGATCAGAGGGACCTGATGGCTTCCACTCACAATCTTCTGGTGTCTCTGTCATCAAATGCAACCGGCATCTGACTCGACTTTTCTTGGATTTGTTTCTTTTATGGGAAAAACACCCAGAAGCTAGAAAAAGAATAAAAATAAAAGGCCCAAATATATATCAAGATATCCAAAATTACACATTTGAAATTACAGCTTAAAGGGGACAAACATAACTTGGTAGATTTTTTAAAATTGGTCTTATGATCCGTTTTCTTTCTCTTGTCCAAAGGAAAATAGAGGAGGGAGGCAGGATAGTCATGGAAATTGCTGACTGATTACTACTTTATGTTGAATTTGCATCAGTGAGGTGTTTTTGCTGTGCCAGATATCGAATTAGACACAGGTACTCTTCAAAGACCTGACTTTTTTGGTAGAATACTTCCTGTGACTAGCCAAGTCTAATCCATTCTTATGCCAAAAAACAACAGAGAATCCATGAGGAAGAGTAGCGTCTGTGGGATTCTGTTTGGGAAGAATGATGTGTGGCTTTCCAGTGTTAGGTCTGTGTTTCTATGTAATAACCCATGATCTCCTCGCTCTGTGGGTAGCCCCTCCTTGCCACATTTTTCCTGGCAGAAATATCTAAGAACCTGTTCTTGGAGGAGTACTCTAGAAACCTATCTCTGATGCAAGCGTTTTCTTTTCTTTTTTTTTTTTTTTTTTTTGAGACAGAGTCTCACTCTGTTGCCCCAGCTAGAGTGCCGTGGCATCAGCCTAGCTCACAGCAACCTCAAACTCTTGGACTCAAGCGATCCTCCTGCCTCAGCCTCCCAAGTAGCTGGGACTACAGGCATACGCCACCATGCCTGGCTAGTTTTTTTTTCATATATATTTTTTTAGTTGTCCAGCTAATTTCTTTCTATTTTTTTTTCTGCAGAGACGGTCTCGCTCTTGATGAGGCTGGTCTTGAACTCCTGAGCTCAAAGGACCCTCCCGCCTCGGCCTCCCAGAGTGCTAGGATTACAGGCGTGAGCCACTGCGCCCGACCTGAAGCAAGTGTTTTCAATTTGACTTATGGCAGATGTTTTACTTAAGGAAAAACTGTTATGAAATCACATATATATATAACATATATATAAATCTCCATGATGACTGACCTACTAGATCACACCAAAATGATTATATACATACTCACCCACGAAATAGTTTCTGCATCATGGATTCATGTGCAAACTAAATCATTTCTCCACCACTATAGACGTGAAAGTTGCCAACATGACACTCAAATGAAATGCTCAGTGGAGCATTTCAGATTTCGGGATTAGGGATGATCAACCAGTAAGTATAACGTACATATTCCAACATGTAAAAAATTCCAAAATCTGAGACACTCCAGGTCCCAATCATTTTGGATGAGGGCTGTATAACCTGTACTACTTAGTAATTGCTGTCATCTTCTGGGCATTATTCTGCAGACTTTGCATGTCCTAATGCATTGACTTCAAACCACAGCCCCATTAAGTGGAAATTATCATTACCCTCTTTTAGAAATGCGGAAAGTGAGATTCAGAGAAGTTAAGCAACTGTGTTGGGTCACAGCCATTAAAGAGAAGACTCTGGGTTTAAATACAGGCAGGAAGGCCCTAGACCCAGTGCTTCTAACACTGCACTATATTGCTTGACGATGATCATGTACAGGATTGTACAGTCAAATTTAGGCTCTGTGATGAATTGATTTTTAAAAAAATTACTTTATCATATCCAGCAGATATCATACCAATTTTCATTGACCTGATAATTTTTTACGAATAGCCTAAATATTTATCTCCTACAGTAGTCAAAGTCAAGTATGTTTTGATGTAGCAAAGGAATAAGTATATATTTATACATTGAGTGTCAACTTAAAGAGACTTTGAAAAAATATATATTTCACCAATATTCTTCCACATCATCCCAATTATATGTTCAGAAGAAGCATCTGATTGAACTATGAACACTCTTTTTATAGGCATTTGCATGTTCAAAGAGAAATTTGTTAGCCAAAGAAACTGAGTCACTTTTCTAACATCTGCCTTTTCACTTGTAAAAGCGGTCTCATAACCTCACCATACCTACTTTTGAGCTAGAGAAAAAGTATTTTTACCTGCTTGAAATCGCCTTAGCACTCAAATTTAATATGGATTAATATTCAAATATAAATCTGAATCACTGTTAATTTTATAAAGACAGCTACCAGAAAGAAAAGTGACTATTGCAGGTGTTCATCTTCAGAACCAAATACAAATTACAGCACTGATCTCTTTAGAGATTCACTTTTCACATACCTGAAGTGCTTCATTTGCAACACTATTTTGTTATAAACGTTTCATTGTTCTGTCTTGCAACCAGATGTTCTGAAGACAACTCTTTCACTCAAGGTAAACTATGTGAGAATGGAAAGGAAAGAAAAGCATTTCATCTTTCATTTAATTAGAATGTAAGCTACACGTCAGTCTATATAAAAATAGCAATGGGTGACTTGAGACTTTTTAAGATTTCCATTTTCCTGAATACCACTGTTTTTTGTTCTAAGAGAAAAAAACAGAGAAAGAGAGAGAGAGAGAGAAATGAGTTTTTGTTTAGAATGTAATAAGATTCAGAAAATACACACAGCTAATTATATGCACACTAGACAGGGTTCTACTGGCCTGGAGGAAATATTTTGTTTACTATATGAAGGTTCATTAAACTCATGTTTACAATATAGTACACAAAGATTTGGGAAAATAATGTAATAGGTTAATATGACAGGATGGGAGAATAGGATAACTACATATAAATGGCAAATATTCTAATGGAACATTTTTAACACATTAACTGTCATGTGAGTTGTATTTAACTCATGCTAGTTTTGAGCCCAGGGCCTCGTGAAGCATGTATAACATGCAGAAAATGGCACAGAAAACAATAAAAATCACAAATTTTTCATTAAATTACAAAAGATAATTTTGTTGTCAAAGTTTTTATTTTATTTTCATAATAAAACACCATAGACCCAAAGAAAAAAATTTTTTTCCTAGTGTGACAGTCAATGTGTTAAAAGCTAGGCTTTATTTTGTTTGCTTTTGTCTTAGTCCACTTTTTCTTATTTGTAACAGAATACCTAAATCTGAGTAATTTATTAAAAATAAAATTTATTTCTTAAAGTTTTGGAGTTTTGGAAGTCCAAGGTCAAGGAGGTATGTGTGGTGAGAGCTTCTTGTTGATGAGGACTCTCTGCAGAGTCCAGAGGGGGTTCAGGGCATCACACGCCAAGGCTGAGCAGCCAGGTCAGGTGTCTGCCTCTTCTTATAAAGCCACTAATCTCACTACCATGAAAACCCATTAATCCTTTAACCCATTAATTCATTAATCCATGAATAGATTAATCCACTCATGAGGGCTCTGCCCTCATGACCCAATCACTATTTAAAGGCCCCATCTCTCAATACTGCCACAACAGGGATTAAATTTCAATATTTCAATACTAGTTTTGGAGACAACAAATACTCAAACCATAGCCCTTAAAAATATATATATACACATATGAACATATATGTGTATACATGTTTTGTATATGCACATATATAAAGCACTTTATATATACACACACGCACATATATGAAACATATACAAAACTATTTCTAGTGGTATGAAAATGTTTGTTTTTATTACCCAGTTGTAATTGTAGCTATACAAAGAGCTGCGATTTGAGTCTGGTGCCTGGAATGTACTGGAAGAGGAGGCTTATCAAGGGGTATGGTCACACACCCAGAGACAGAATCAGATAAGACCATGGTCTCAGGACATTGCTTACATGGATGGATCATCAAATTCTCCCACTTGAACAGCTAATTTATGATTAGAAAAATAATCAAGAAAGAATTTCCAGGTAATGCACATTAAAGAAGAAGTATAGTAGCGTAGGAGACCAGAATATGTCACACCTAAATATACCTCTTTGGCACAAGGATGATTTTGAGCTAAAGGCAATTGATTGAGAAGAAGTTGCTACAATAAAAGCTCTCTACCTGCCCCTATTTGCCTAAAAGCAAGACATAAATTTACCAAGGTATTCTTCCTCACCTCTCTACCAGGAACAACAAAGGTTGATCTTTGAGGGTAACTTTAGACTCTTGTCAGCCTGGAGATGGTATTAGAGGAATCTACATGACAAACTCCCATTAATTTGCCTTCCCGTAATTTGCTGCCCTAGAGACTCAAAGTCATAATCGTTTGTCTTGTCACTTTTTTAAAAATTTACTGTTCTTTGTTGAAGATTCTCTATAAGCCACATTTGTAAGCCACCTCTTTGAGAATTACTTATTCCCTGAATATCCCCATATTTATACGAAATATTTGTTAATAAACTTCGTTTGTTTTTCCCTTGTTAACCTGTCTTTTGTTAAGTTTTCAGTAATTCAGAAAAATCAAATGCCTAGCAATCACTAAGGATGAGAGTTGACATTTACGGGTTTTTATGTGATGGGCTTTAAATTATTTTTCTATGTATCCATTCACTTAATCCTCAAATAAAATTTGAAGTTTGGTACTATAATTATCCTCATTTTAGAGTAATGAAACTAGGCTGTAGGAAAGTCACTTGCTCAAAGATGGAAAGCAGCCCATGAGGGATTCACAGCCAGGACTCTCAAAAGGGCCAGAGTTCATTCTGCAACCACTGTGTGGCACTGCCCTGAGGGGACTCCTAGAGGGTCTGCGGGCTGCTGGGGATACATGCAAGGTGGAACTGCAAAGCCCTGCTAAAAGCATGTTGGGGAAAAGCAGGCCAACCTCACTGCCAAGCCAGAGCCAGAGCTCTGTATGCAGCCTGATGACCATTCACTCTCTTGAGGGCAAGGTTTTCCCATCCTTATACATTACCAGGCTAACCCCTGAATAATAGCAATCTTTAGGTTGCTACTGATCAAAAGAAACAAAATACATTATTAATTACATTACCAGAGATGCTTAACATAGCAAAATTCACACAGAACAATGACTATAATTTATTGAGCACTTATTTTGTGCCATATGCTGCCCATTATTTAATTTATTTAGAAATTATTATTACTAATATTATTCCTAATTTCCTGATAAGTAAATAGAAGTTCAGAGATGTTTAACGGCTTGCTTGTTTTCCAAAGTAAGAAAATGATATAGGCAAGATATTCCAGATGCTCTTATTTCTACAGTAAATTGCATCCCCAAAATATTGCTTTGGTATCCAATAATTGCCATGTTTATGCATTACTACGATTTATATAAATACCCATTTTATCTTCTAGATTCACAGTGTAACTACTCAATTCCCCCAGTGCACTCTAACAATGTTAGTTTTATCTATATCCCCACATTTCTTGTTTCTGATCAAAAGATACCATAGTATCTATATTATCATATATCATGAAAATATAAAAAAGTACAACTGAAAAACTGAACTCATAATCAGTTTTTGCTTCTGTATAAAACCAAGTATAACATTTATGTCATAGAATTTTCTCATACAAGTAATCTGTGTTGTGAGAAAATAGCCTTAATATATATATAACTCAATAATCACAGAGTACTTAGTAGTACTATCTTAGTATTCACTAGCATTTTGCAAGTATTTGCCTTTGTTTTCTTTGTCTCCCTTTAGCATTCAGTCGTAGCATTGGTTATACTTTCTACCTCTTCCTTGAAATTTCAAAATGTGTTTTGTGTAGACTCAGTAAACATTTATTGTACAATATATAGTAAATATAGCAACTGAAAGCCTTAATTGCAGTACCCACATGTTCTACATGTAAACTTACACTTAGGATTTTAAGAATTCTGAAACAATGACTTTTCAAAAACATCTGTGAGTCATCCCTGGAAAGCCTCCCCTGGATTTTCCTAAAACTATAATAAAATGCTAGTGCATGCTTACTGGTGAACTGAGTTAAATGAAGAGCTGTATCCGCTACAATGAAAAACACTTTCAGAGATACATTAAACGATATTTTGACCTGTTACACTAATGGAGAAAAGCATATTCCTTCTTCATCATATATCTTCCGTGAAGTGTGTCTTAAGGTCTCTTTGCCATTGGCATCAACCAGCTGGAACATTAAGCTCTCTTGGCTCCTTTAGTGGAAAGATCCAGTTTGACCTAAGTCATTGAAGGTAAAAAAGGAGTATGATTTAGGGGCTCTAATGCAATAGTTAATAGCTCTGCTAGAGTAGCACATTTTATATTCCCAGTGGATGCTTCCTGTTTCATTTACTTTAATTATCCAACATTTTAGGTACAGTTCTTTCCATCCAACTTCCTGTTGTCTTAAAGTTGATTACTGTTCATAATCATAGTACTGGATCACTGAGGAAGAAGAAAGAAACCATTCTCTTAAGACATGTAGTTTCCCTGCTGATAGCAGAATTATTCCCTAAAGGATATTGCTAGTACTCTGTCCATTTCAGTCGCAATTGTCTCCAGAGACACGATTTCTATCACTTCCCCTAAAACATCATTTGACCCATTAATAATTTAATGGATTTTATGATTTTTTCCTTTTATACACAAACATACAGTCCATTTTCTTAATTTCATCTCATTTTCACTAGATATGAGACCTCACATAATGACCTAATGGTCATGCTGTAATTTTATCCATACCATATAATATAAAATTTTTTTTACCTATTTTATTGTAAAAATGGAAATGTATCTTATGATACTTACCTTTCAAAAGTACCAACATAGGTAAGTAACCTCTGAGAGAAAAATAAACAAAATGTTTTCTTGGATAATTACAGTCTTCTAAAATTTTATTTTTTAATATTTAGTAATATATGCATTTGGTATAAAATTCAGAAGGTAACAGAAGTCATATAATCAAAATAAAAGTGTCTCCCCGACTTTGTCTCCGAGCAGCTCATTACCCCAACCAATTCCCTATCACTCTTCTGAAGATAGCCTTTCTTACCTATTACCTACACAAGCAAAAAAATGCACATATAAATATAATAAATTACTATATATAGTGAGAAATTATAAAACATAAATGATAGCAGCCTAAAATCAAAATTAATTTGCAACTTGATTATGATACAGTATATCATATTGATCTTTCTATATTATTGCTAATAGGGATGGGCTACTTCATTCTTTTTGATGACTGATACGAAACTTGTAACACTACAGGTGGAAAGAAATGGTCAGATTGTGAACTGATCTGAAGGTGGAACTGACAGGATTTTCTGGGTGTCAAGGATGACCCCCAAGTTTCTTATCCAAAAAACTGGAAGGATACAGTCACCTTAGCCTGAACGAAAAAGATTAGAAATGGACTGAGTATGAGGGAGATGATCAAGAGCTTAAGTTTGAACATGTTAAGTTTAAGACACATGTTATGTATTATAAATATATATACTTATATATTTAAGGAACTGTACATCTACTTGTATTTTATTAAGGGGATTATTTTCATCCATAATAGAGGTCAAGTTATATCAAACATTGGTTCTAAATCTATGGAGACGCTCATATGAGTTCTTGGTTATTTTAAACATTTCCATTTAACCAGAAATCTGATAATCAGTTCTATATAATTAATATCCTGATTGTCTAGCAATTAAACAGAATTTTAAAAGGTAGCTTTTTTCCCTAGAGTTTCTACACTGAAGATTAATATGTATACAGCAAAATGCTATATATCTGCAGACATTCAAGAAGGTTACAATGTTACATAATTCCAGAAACATCTTCCCCATTTTGTTTTCTAGATGGTGCCTGGATTGGAACTCAGAAGGCTGATTTTAAATTTGTTTGTTTTTCTACATTACTATATGAGAGTTCAGAAGCAGCTAAGATGTAAATACTGATCAATGATGACCTCATAATTAAAAAGTAACCTAGTGATTAGTGTATCCCTGCCCAAACTATCTTTTGCTTGTAAGGCATAAAATTCTAAGCAGAGACATTCTTGTTGATAACTGCTGATAGCATCGCTTGGGTCACATTCCTTCCCCAATTTAGCACATCATACAAGCTAACATTTTCAGACAGGTTTCTTGATTCTTTCTGGCTGCTGCTGTTTCGAGCATGGTCAAAGACTTCCGTCACCATTGCCCTCCTCCTGCTAAAGACTTACTAACCTCAAACCAGCACTCAATTCAACCAGAAATGACTTTAGGCTGAGACATCTGTGGTCCACAATGGAATTGAACCAGTATCAACAGTGTTTGGTTAATCTGGTCAACCTGCCTCATCTATATGAAGTTATTTTGGTACAAATGTGAATTTCCTCTGATTTGCAAAGTGAAAATGCCAACTTTTCCACTGTAAATTTATTTTGAATGAATAATTCTGTATGCAGTATTTATGGGATAATAAAAGTTTTGATTGAGGTGAAAGAACAAGAGGCTGAATATATTAAACCAAAACTTTCTTTGTAAAATATTTCCTGTATATATTTAAGATATACAACATGATTGCTTTGACGTATATATAGATAGTGAAATGATTACTACAGTCAATCAAATGAACACATCGACCATCTCACATAGCTACCCCTTTTTTGTGTGTATGGCAGGAGCACCTATAATCTACTCTTTAAACAAACATCACAGATACATATTATTTGTATTTAAGAACTACAGTCTTAAAAAAAAAAAAAGAACTATAGTCTTCATGCTGTACATTAGATCTCTATCCTTGTTCATTGTACACATCTGCTACTTTGTATCCTGTGGCCAATAATATCTCCTCATTTCCTCCCTCCCTTCCACCCTTCCCCCTGAACTCTGGTCCCTGGGAACCATTGTTTTATTCTCTATCTCTGTGTATTTGACACTCTTTTTTAGATTTCACATATTAATATATGGAGAGAAAGAGTAAGAAAGAAAGATTGTGGGCATTGGCTCACATGATGATTGTGGAGGCCAAGAAGTCCCACTATCTGTCTATAACTGGAGAACCCAGAGAGCCTGTAGTGTAATTCAGCCTGAGTCCAAAGGCCCAGGGAGGGGGTGGGCCGATGGTGTAAATCTGGGTACAAGTCTGAAAGCCCAAGCAACAAGAGCATCCGTGCCAGAGGGCAGGAAAAGATGGATGTTCCAGCTCTAGCAAATTCTCCCTTCCTCCACATTTTTGTTCTTTTCAGGCTCTCAGTGGGTTGGACGGTGCCCACCCACATTGGTGAGGTAGGATCCTTACTCAGTTTACTGATTCAAATGCTAATCTCTCCCAGAACTAATGTTTTACCAACTCTCCCTGCCTTCCTCAGCCCAGTCAAATTGACAGTTGAAATTAACCATCACAGAGGGTGTATATCAGTATGCAGGTGACTTCAGAATTCTCTGTCTCAAATTCCAAGTTAGGGAGGCCCTGGATGCTCAAAGACATGCTGACTACACAGAGTCAAATCAATTTTCTGGAGCAGCTAATTCAGAGCATGTGATCAAAGGTGGTCACCTATGAAGAAATTGATTATGCCTTTTATTAGGTTGACCTTTAAATCCTCTATGTTCACCATTTTCTTTTTAATTGGCTCATGTATTGTCCCGGTTAAAGAAACTTTAAAAAATAAAACAGCCAATTTTTTTGTGTGTGTACTGAAAAAGGACTGTGGAAACAGACTTTTTCATTAGAAATCACTTTCTTAGGACAATTATTACATAACAATACTCATTCCGCAATAACATAATGCGGAGATAAATATTGGAAGAATAGAAAAACAAGACTATAATTAAAATCATTAATCTTATTTTCAACATTTGAAAATGGATCGCAAAAAGAATTTTGTTAGGTGTCCAGATTTCATAAATTTTTATCTCCCTAAAGATTATTTAAATTCCAGACAAATATAACCATTTTTCCACCTTTACAAAGTTTCTAATATTTTATGAGTTCTCATTCTTCCTTTGGGTACGTGGGGAAAATTAGATAACTCCCACTGTAGAACAGAGATTAGGCTGAATAATAGTTATCTGACACTGTAGATATTAACCAGGTGCTTTCTACACTCATGGCATTGAGGTCCCCAAGATACGTATCAAGAGAGGGAGGGCAGCGCACAGCCCCTTTCCAGAGAGCCCCTGAGGAATTGACTATTATTTTTTCTATACCCAGGTGTCTGGATGATGCCTGTCCTGACATTAGAAGCTGCTGAACACAGAACTGTTTAATAAGCTCAGTGATCTCTAAGAAACATTTGCCAGAAAGAAAACCTAAGAATCATGATTTCAAAGTGACTCAAACACAGCTTGTTACTACAAAGCGCCTTTTCAATTAGAATGCTGGAAATCAGACAGAGCAAAGATGTAAGGTAACGACGACAGGCAGGTTGGGACTGCCAATGGTTGGACGGAACCATTCCTCTTACGCTTCTTTCAGCTCCTTGAAGAAACCTGGGGAGCAGCAGTGGCAGATACCGATTCCTTGCATTTTCGCTCTTGTTTTGGTCTTGAGTGCCTTTATACAGTCTCATATTCCTTCAAGTCTACTGTGAAGGTGCTGTTAGTTTTAAAAAGCTTTTGTTTCCAAGAGGTAGCCTTTTTACCACTCCCACAACAAGAAAATAAAGTTACTGGATCCGACAAGCTTGGGCCTGTTTCTAATCATGGGGAGATTAAATGAGGGAATCATTTGACAGTCTCTGTATGTTGGAAACATCAACTAATGACCTTTATTAAAAACAACCTAGGCCCTCAGGCAACGAACCTAGACAACACTGATTAAGAGAGAAGCCTGCTGTTTTTTACAGCTATATAAAATAGAAGGAATCTTTATGTTAATGGAGAAGGAGTAGGGCAGGGAGAGAAATGTAAAAATGAATGAGCTATAAAAGAGCAGACTTTTTCCTTCCCTTGTGCTGCATATTAGAAAATTAATCAGCAACTATGATGGCTCAGAAATAATTTTGAGTTCATGTGTGGAAATAAGTTTTTTTGGAATGGACACATCTTTAAAAAATATATATATATCCACTGAATTCTGTGCACTTGGCTTGCATATCCTCTAGAAAATGTGCCTTTGTGTAAACACAGCTACATCAAGCACCAGAGACTTAGTGGAGTCCTCACAAATTCCTACCTGACTTCTGTCTGAGTTTGGCCATGTATACAATTATGGTCTTCAGGGGTCTCTCCTGTTAAGTGCTCTTTCCGTTCTCCTAAACTGGCACCAGGGGACGGCTCAACTGTTCCTCTTAGCAGGGTGTTTCTTAAACAGAATTTCCTTGAGATTCCTATCCAGACTTTGCTTAACCATTGTTACTCCATTTGTCCCTGTCCTAGAGATTTAATTAAGGTAGCTGGTTCATATCCCCTTTGCAGTTTAAAAGGATTTTAATATTTAAATTCATACTGGTTTCAACTATTTCAACTATTATGTTCATGCACAGTGATATTTTTTATAGTTGTATTAAAAAATTCCCATATAAAAATTATTTGAAATAGAAAAATTGTGAAAAAGCATAGAGGAAGTAAATTGAATAAAATTAAAATCACCCCCAAGCCAAATACTCCTTAAAAGTAATCACTTTTAATTGTTGGTTATATTTCCAAAGAATCTTTCCTTCTAAAAAATATTGAGCTCTTACAGAGTAGAGAATTTGTTTATGATTCTTTTCGTAGTATACTGTGAGAATTTTCCCATGATACCGAAAACATGATTTTTATTGGCAGGTCAATGCTGGACATGCAGAATGTGCTAGTCCAGTAGATATTCCAGATGGAAATAATCAGATCAAACAATTAGTTATTTCAAAACCAATCATCACATGATTAATAGCTAATTGTTAAATTCAGCCTCCTGGTTAATATATGAACTGGTTGTGAGAATTTATAAATCATCATTTCTAAGCTGTTGTATAAAATTATTAATTTAACTAACTTATCACTTATTAAAATTTTTTCCATATGAAAAATAAGATATAGCGTTAGATCATTGTTAGAGGAAAAAAATAATTAACTCTACCTTTACATGAGCGTTTTACTAATAACATATTTGAGAATCTCCAGAGTTCAAAATGTTCAAAATGATTTTTCTCCCCCTTATAAAGATGGAGTTGAGCTCAATGATCATACCTTTGGATTTGTTTCATTCATTCACGCATGCATTCAGTCCACAGATATTATTTACAGGTGACTCTGCCAGGTGTTGCAAAAACTACAAGAAAACAATAGAAAAGAGTTTAACACTTAGGTAGTTTATATCTAACAAAGATAGAAAATAAAATAAAGAAATTAAGGAGGAAAGAGTTATGTGCTAGATAGCTTTGTAGAAGGAGCAACGCTTCTCCCAGCAGAATCTTCCCTCAGGAGGTGACGTTGAAGCTGGGACCAATGATGACAATGAGGAGAGGTGTGGGGAAAGCACTTCAGTCAGAAGAAGAGCATCTGCAAGGCCCCCCGAGACAAGCAAGACCCTGGCTTCTTTGGGGAGCACAAAAGGAGTCACGGCTGGCGAGAGTGAGTGAGTGAGAGTGGACAGATGTGAGGAGGGAGAGGAGTCGGAGTCAGATTTGTGTAGCCTTCGGGGCATGGTGAGTGTCAGGATCGGCTGGGGGAGACACGGGACTCTTGTTCTTTGTGGTGCCATAGAAAGGTGGGAATTTCCACTTCTCCCTAGGGAAACAGTATGAGAACTCTGATCCCTTTACTTGAGAGAAGAAATAGAGGAGTATGTTGGATTCAATCCTTTTCTCATCCTTGTTTTGGCCTAAGAGCTCGAAGCATGGGTGCAATTCCCTCCATACCCTGCCCTCCACGAGGAAAGCCAGGGCCTTGCCTGCCTTCTAGAGGAAGATCTGTTAAGTCTGCTTCTCTCCGTGAAGCAGTGATTCTGGATGTCCATGTCCTCTTTGCAGACTCGTAAGTGTGCGTGTTAAAAGGTCTGAATAGGTGATGAGTATATCCATATTTGCCATATTACCTAAAAATTATAAAAAACAAACAGTGGGATCGCTGTGCTGCTTAAACATATGAACACATTTAATCCTCAAAACAATCTGAAGAGATGAGCAAGATTATTTTTTTTCCTATTTTATAAGTAGGGAAATTGAGGTACAAAGCAGTTACACAACCAGCCCAACGTCCAGTACACAGCGAGCTAGTAGCAGAGCTGGGATTTGAACTCAGGTGGTCTGTCTCTAAAGTTTATACTCTCAGCCACATTGTTGATGCCTGTTCGACTCTGCTGTGTATAATGAAATGTAATGAAAAATAGAAATACAAGTAGTGTGGAAGACAGAGACTAAGATGACTCCAAGTTATCTCTGCCTCTGCATTCATGCCCTTATGTAATCCTTTCACCTTGAGTGTGGAAAGGATAAAAATCTTCAGAAAATTCTACCACCTCCCTCTAGTCCAACTGAAGATGACTGATGTATACCTTTTTCAGGTATCTTGCTGCTTTGTATCTTGTATTGTAGAAATTTATGTGATTTTTCTCTTTTGTGTCCTAGCCTGTAAGCTCCTGGAGGATCTATTTATTTTTGTGTGTTAAATATTTCTGTTTAATATTTATGTTTAAATATTTCTATTTAAATATTTCTGTTATCTCCCAGAGTGTAGTGAACTGGTTTAAAGGCAGAGGTGCTCAGCAAGTATTTATTGACCTAATGAAAAAAGAGTAAGTCCAATTTTATATGTCCTTATTCAATGAATCCAAAATCACAAGTGCATATTAGAGCTAAAACACATTAGGATAGAAAGGACTCATGTCTATAGCCAAGGAAGATGTTAATTCAAAAATGGATTCCTTTTTAAATATTTGAAATCTAGATAGATATGTGTAACAGTGAAATGTCCTGGTAAGATATAAATTCTCTTAAAAGTGACCTGTACACCTTGAGTAATGTTTTAAGATATTTGTGGGGCTTTTGGAAAGTTCAGTATCACTTTGAAAAAATCTCCAACTAGCTTATTCGTGCAGTCGAGCCAGATAATCTTCCCTGGGGCATGTTTTCTCTTTGTGTGGATGGAGTCTGAGTAATGTTCCCTAAAGATTGTCTTATACCATGAGGTAAGGTACTGCATTCCATACCAGCTGCAATCTCCACATGGTTTTCTGCTCTAGTTTCAGAAAAACACATTGCAATAGACACATCTGAACATGATAAATGTCGGGATCACTGTGGCAGAGTCCCGTGCTCTGTAGGAAAAGATGCAGTCAGTCAGTCAGATGGAGAGTTTAAAAGGGCATCCTGGCCACCGAAGCAATCTGAAAACCATCAAAAGTGATAAATCTAGTGATATGCTCAGGTCATGTTCCAACTTCACAGTTTGACTATAACCAAAGTTCAATTTGTGATCCAATTTCTCTCCTACACACTATCAGAGTATGCTTTCCTTCTTGACAATATCACTTTTTGTTAACTGGAGTTCCACTCATCCACACATACCGAACATTGAACTCCACTAGTTCTTTCATTATTCATTGCTCAAAATGAAACTGCATTAATGTTGCATATAGTATAAATGTCCAATGTTGTCTTATAATAATTCTGCCCAATATTTATCATTAAACTGTGTGTATGCCCCCTGCCACTCATATATATTAACAGCATCTGCCTTGGACTGTATCTACCAGATGTCCCAAGCCAACTGATGAAATGTGACAAAATGAAAAATAGGTTTTGTGTTGGATTATTATGACCTAGCAATAGATTGCTATCTCCTAAAAATCTAATTTATTGACACTTTTCATATTTTTTTGGAATCTACTCTGTCTGAGGCACTGTGTTAGGAACCGGAACTACATCTGTCTGACTTACACTGAATAGCCCTAAATGGAAAAGTGCCCACTGATAACTCGGAACAAGAACATTCATGGGAAGCATGATGAGGGTCTTCCGAGTTAAATGGCGGAAAGTTAGGAATGTCTGACTGACCCCCATCACACTCCCATTGAAACACAACACAAAACTAAAGGTGATGTGGAAAGATTTAACAACACTGGGAATTAGACCTTTTTTTTTTAATCTGGCAAATATCAATAAAATGTTCACCATCCAAAGTTCTGATGAAGCCTTGAGGCCAAACAGCAGGTGCACACAAAGAAAAAACATGATATGTTTCTGTGCACTTAGCAAAATGCAATCACTCACCACCACCCCCAACAGACCCAGACATTTTTGTGGCCAGAGGGAAATACGTCACTCTGCTGTAATACTGGACATAGTTTATAAAGCATTCAAAGCTGTTTTAACCCGTCTCCCTGCTTCAGACTTCCTTCATACAGTAATTCTTTCTTACTTCAATTTCTAGAAACCATTGTATTTGAAGGAGGAAAAGAGATATATGTGTGTGTTTTATGTCTGGCAATATCTATAAAAGACTGAGTCTTGCTGAGGCACAGGAGCAATGCAATCTGGCCATTGTCATTTACCGTCTATTATCCTGGGAAGAGAAGCTCTATGAAGTCTTTCAGTTTATTCAAAAATAGATAATTTCTGGCTCAAAATTAGCAGTATCCATTGCTTCTACTTTGGAAGAATTGTGAACCCTGAAACAACTAAAATAACAGAACAAAATCTCGAGAATTGTAGGTCAAAATATGAATAGCTGCTGTCTCTTTTTCATCTTGTTTTTCAAATTTTCTAAAATACACTGCAGTATCCTTGCAGTCTTGAAAAACTAAATGCTCTCGAAAATAATGCTGAGAACCAATTTAAACTAGGTCAGTCTTATGTTTTCAACAGACACTAGGACAGCTGGGATCTTGCTCTATTGGATTTGATTCAAAGATGATGTAGAATTTTGTGTTACACACAAGAATTGCCCTCTGAGTCAACGGACTTTGTGACCTTGCTTAGACTTTAGCTAGACAGGCTGGTACACCAAGTGCTTGGAATATCTGCCTCAGAGGAAACAGAGTGAAGTAGGAGGAAACCAAACAATTTACCAGTACACAAAAAATCCTCTTCTGGGACCCAGAAAAATAGGCAATAGAATATTTTTGATGACAGTAACATGGATGCACTGTGACAAATTTAAGTTCAAATTTTATCTTATGGTTTATATGAAGCAGGAAAATAAACTCAGTTGTTCAGGTGTCTTGGTGCAAGGGTCAAATAGATTTATATTCAAGTCTTACGAACAACAATAGCAGAGA
Source organism: Lepilemur ruficaudatus (assembly GCA_963574885.1). Classification (NCBI taxonomy): domain Eukaryota; kingdom Metazoa; phylum Chordata; class Mammalia; order Primates; family Lepilemuridae; genus Lepilemur; species Lepilemur ruficaudatus. The sequence goes on from CAUYRT010049809.1 coordinate 49,943, forward strand.
GAAAAAAACCAAATGATGATGATAATGAAAATACTAATACAAAAGCTTAGATGATTAGTAAGAAAAACAAAAACCATTTTATTTAAATTTCAAAATTGCCCCAGCATATTTGTTTTGGTACTACTACAAATTGAGGGTGGTTGTCTACTTCTTTCTTGTTAGTGAACTTTGCATGGAAGTTTGATGCAACTGAAGGATAACCTGCCTGCTTACCACCTGCCTCAGGTGTACTCTTTCCCTTCTGGGGGGTGGGAGCTAAACTATCTCACTGTGAATCTTGAGCTACTCAATTCTCAGAAATTTAAAACCAGCTTATAGTCTCTAAGTGTGGTGAAGCAAGGCGTTTGCATAGAGAAAAAGAAAAAAAATATTTAAATTCTGTGTGTTCTCAATGAATTGCGCCTCTTTTCCTGGATCAAAAACACCCAATATATCAAATACTATATTAATTTGTTTCTAGAAACTGAATAAACAATATCACCGACTTTGCAAAACCCTATTGTTCTGCAAGTCTTACTGACACCTGGTGGCTAAATCTCAATAGGCTTTGCAATACCAAAGATGAGCTCTTTTTGCAAGGAAACTTCTAGGATTTGCAACACGCTTGACATTGAGGGAACCCTAAACATTTAACTCCAGTCTAAGCAGAGCAAGAAATTCAAAGTCAAAGCAAAACTTTGCAATTTATTCATGTTCAATGACACACATAGGTATTCATTTTCAAGTTTTCACACCTGAAAACTTGAAAATTGTATTGTCAAGAGCTCAATTCATCTGCTGGAAGTTACTATATGGAGAAAATCTGAAAGATTGGTGACTGAGGCAAAATCACCAAGAAGCCTTGACTGATCTTGAGTATATTTTGGTCCATCTCCCTCTACATACAAATGGACTATTAAAAGTACCTGTCATTCTTTTTTAAATTTCAGCATTATGTAATGGATGTCCATTTGTGGTCTAGTTATTATTTTTCTCCAGATAACAAACACCATAAAAATTATTTAAATTCACAGTTCAGAGAAACCATACACATGGAATTAGTGAGACCCTCATGCTTTCCCATGGTTATAATTTTATCTAACGGTTCTCAAACTTTAGGTTGCTGAAGAATCACTGTGTCCTTATTTTAAAATACACATTGACAGGACAAACCCCTAGAGCATCTGATTCTATAGGTCTAGGGTGGCGATCTAGAATATGTAAGAACATATTCTATGCTTGGACTAGTTCTTAAAAATTCCACTGGAATCCATTTCCCATTGTTCAATTTCGTCTTGCCCTTCTCAGAGTCTCAGTATTTTGACTGTCTCCATAATCCCCCAGTTTCTGATCTGTCACCCACCTAACATCCATTTCTATATCTTCCAATAATATTATCCTGATTTTCTTTCAGTGAATTCCTCTGCAACCTCAGTCATGTAGAGTCAATGCAATTCAGAACAGCCCCACCCATGCCTAGTGGAAGGTTGAGCATGTGAACCAAGCCTGGGCAAGCAGGATATTCCATTTCCCAACCGATAGTGATTGGTTCAAGGGTGGGTAGGGGATCTGGAAGTAGAGGAGGCTTTTATCACAAGAATTATTGAGAGATAAACACCATCTCCTTGGGATCAATTAGCTGGTAGAATATGACCTCAGAGATTCTATCAGCCATCCATGTCACTGGGTGTGAAAAATAAAACCCAACTCATAAAAACAGAACTAAGAGATGGCAAAACAGTTTCCTACAGGCAGTGTTTCAGCATCTATATCCTGCTGTGTCCAAAGTTAGAATGGCCACTGCCTTTTTCTGTGACATATATCTACAAACTCCCTTTGCTGTGTTTCTGTCATTTGCAATGGAGGATTCCATAGTTCTAGTTTCCTGGCACATGGGCTACGTCACCTTGAAGCTCCTGTGTTTTTCCTCTCTCATTTCTTGGACTTACCAGCCCAAGGAAAAATCAACCAGCCTATACCCAATTTATGATCCAGTTATTTGAACCTCCAAAGAAGAAAAACTGTTTTCCATAGCTGTAATATTACCATAGCTTTAATCTTCTCGTTATATTCAGAATGATGAAAAAACTATGATATGGCTCCAGCTACAATTCATGCTATTGCCCCCATTGCTCAAATATCCTGCAACCAACCTAGAATTTTTTTTTACTTCCTCCTAGGGCTTCTTTCATCAGAGTTCATTATTGCTATTATTATCATTTAATGCACTATTAATTGTACCTGAATGCAAACCTCTTTTTTCCAGCATGGATAATTCCTAGGCACCCTTCAGACCACAGCTTAAATGCCCTTTTGAGCAAGACCTATAATCATCCCTTGTAGAAGTTGCTCTCCCTGTTATGTTACTCTCTGTCATTGCATTATGTTCTTTGCCTTCATTACATTTTTCACAGATTTCAACTATGGATTTATCCTGCTTGTTTATTTTTATTCCACAACAGCTAAAACTGTGTATGTTTTGTTAAATACCAATATTATGTACTCAAAAATGGTATGTTGATGTATTTTAGAAGTTTTAGGGTCTTTAAAATGTTTTTTAAAAATAAAGATAGTCCTGTGCAACTCAGAAGAAGGATGAAATACATTATATTTTTTAACTCTTCCTCCAAAACAACATATTACTCTTGAGTTCTACTATTTTCTGGCAAGTTAAGGTATATTATCCATTAATAGTACAACACTGAAGACACTTGGAAGTAGGCGTGAATGTATTGTTCCTGACTGCAATAAGAAAGCTCTTAATTTATCTCCAGAAGATACGATTTTGCAATAGTTTTCTGCTAGGTGCTCAGTATACCATTCTTTGCTTACAGAAAGACTGTTTTGTTTTGGGGTTTTGTTTTTGATTTTGTTTTTATTTTCCTGGTAATGGGTACTAAAACTTATAACATGATGATGGTTATCTATCAATTTAATGATATTATTTTATTTCCTCTTTATTAATGTGGTAAATTACAATATTGGCTTTCCTGACATTAACTAATCCTTGAAGTCATAAGACCACTTCATGGATTTTCTTTTAATGCAGTTTTAAGCTATATGTGCTAATACTTTATATTGAACCTCATATCTATGCTCATATATGAAAATGTCCCTTTTTTTTGCATTAATGTTGTTGTTTTTGTGCCATGGTTTTGCTTACCTTGTAGAGTTAGTTGAAGGATTGTTAGGGACAGAAAAACAAGAGGTGATGGAATGACAGGAGCAGAAAAACAAGAAGGAGGAAACAATAATTGTTTAAGAAAAACAATAAGAAGGAAATAGTTACAGAAAGAGAACCAGGGAAAAGAGTTATTTCAGTCGTAAAGAATGAGGTAATTAGACAGTGAAACAGGGACCACTAATCAGAAAATAGAAAAACACCATAAACGGTGACTGTCCCCATCACATGTCTAGGAGAAAGGAATGTCTGGAACATAATCTTTAAGTTATGTCCATACCTGGAAAAATCCAGACCCAAAACCTGTGACATACAGTCATAAGTAATTATAACTGATCTTTACATCAACATATACTACTAGCAAATAAAAGGAAAAACACAGAAGAAGACAGTGTCTTCTCCACTCACAAAGACAGACCCATTTCTCCTTAGGAAATGTACTTTTGCTTTGTACCCCTAAACTTTCCCTACAATAAATTCTTTACGCACACTTACTGAGTGTCTGTCATCTCTCTCCATCGTGTGGACCAAGGCTTGCGATTCCTCCAAGCCAGGAGCCCAAGAACTGTGGAAACACTTCAACGCCCAGGCATGAAGAGGACCACGACAGGATCTAGAAAATTTGAAATAAAATAAGACGTACAGCTTCCTTGAAGAGTTGGTCACATTTAGTTTCCATGTGGCATTTTAATTGTATTTTACTTGTGATTCCCTGACAAAAATTCTCTCCTTGACCAAATATTAGTCAGTTTCACCAGCCCACAAGCCCCATCTTTGGGAATGTTCCCAAAGAACCTAACTTTAGCAAGAATTCTGCTAAATCAATTTAGCCAGAATACCCCCACCCCAATATCAGATGACCCTTGATATCTGATTGGGTTTCTAGGGTTCCACCACCCCCAGGTGACATCTGGTCACCCTGACCTGCCTTCAGCAGGAATCCAGTTAGGTCAGTTCTAGCTGTAATTTCTCCTTACCTCTCATGTTTTCTCTTAATAATTTTCTATCCACTGATCCCGCTACTCTGCTCCTTGGTTATAAATCCCCACTATTCCTTGTATTTGGAGTTGAGCGTAATAATCTCTTTCCCCTACGGCAAATCCCAGCGTGGTAGTCCCTATATGTATTGTGATGCTCCTAGAATAAAGTCTGCCTACTATTGCCACGAATAATTTTTTTAAAACTCCCACCCTCAACTGTAAATTCTGTCAACTTAGGGACTGGTTCTGCACCTCTGTACAACTCATACTTCACACAGACTTTGCTGTGTAGCAGCTACTCCATGAATGTATTATATGTTTGGTGAATTAATGAGGTAATACAATTGTAGAACTTTCTGGATCTGACCAAGCACAAATAATGAAAGGAAGAGGTTACTTTAAACTTAAAAAGTAAAAATCCAATCAGATTAGCAAAGACAATGTTAACATTTATTGTTGCACAAAGAGTTAAGTGCAGATCCCGATGGGAGACTTCAAACTCTCAGTGGTTGGAAGCTTGGAGGTGGGCTATTACAGACTGGCTGACATAGCGAAAATGGGGGAGTTGTTTATAAAGATTGGTTATTACAGTGGAATTTCCAGATAGGAGGGGGGCAGTTAACAGTAATTATTTTTACCATTTTTGGAAAGCGACTTAAGTTTCCTTTCTGATTATCACAGGCATTCACAAGAAATAGCCTAAATTTAGTTTTGCTTACCTGTGCAAATCAAGCAAGGTAAAGTTTTGCTTACTTGGCCTGACCAGCTTTGTCTGCTTGGGGATTTCTCAGGATTGGTTTTCATCTTATTTATTTTAACAATTCTCCAAAATTCATATAACATTTCTCCCTAATTATCCCTCTGCTTTGAGATAAGTTCAGCATATGGAAAGATTTTTTTTTCTTATAACAATGTTGCTAGCTGGATGCTATTCTGTCAACTCTTAAAGAATTTTTTTTGTTTCTGTTTCAGCTAATTTGTCATGTTTATTACTCCAACTATTCAACATTATTCTGTGTGATTCAGACAGAAGAGAAGCCCCGTCCCAATTCAAACAGCAAGTGAGCCCACTGTACCATCAACCCAAGTCAGGTCAAGTTCAGTCATCACAACAAGGCAACAAAATCACTAACCTGATAAAAATAATGAGCACTAGTAGAACATATTAGTATTTTGTGCCAAACATTTAACAAAAGAAGTTATAATGTATTATACAAACAACAAGCTTGGAGTTCAAAGTTCAAATTCTGAAGCTTTCTGAACATCTTTTCAAATTGACTTTCATTCCGTTTTCGCAAGTCTTGAATATCACACACTAAAGCCATACATTAAACATCAAAATGTTAATTTTGTCTTCTAACAAATGACAGGCCTCTAGAGGAAACATTAAGATAGAGAAGACAACCAAATTCCGAATACACATTTCTGAAAAGTTTTCAAAAGCCTGAAAATCTCTACCTATGTTCTGCTCTTTCAAAAAGAAAACTGAGATAGAGTGAGACTATAATGAATGCACATATATTTGTTACTCATGTTCTAGAGACGAACTCAAGGTTTTTTTCCCCTCTATTATTAGCAACTGAAATGTTTAGCATACTCTTGAAAATAAAAAACAAAGAAAAAGTACTTAATATTCAAAACATCTCCCTATCACATTCCACTATTCATTTTTCTTCTATTAAATACACTTAGCTCAGTTCTCCTTATAGACTGCTTAAGCTCTTTCATGGGATAGGCTATGAAATTTATATCCTTTATATCCTTTAATACACTTAGCATAATGTCATTCACAAAGTAAAACATTCTATGAATATATTTCAATTACCTTTTTAAAAATTATCAAAAATATACCGGTGTAAAACTATGACAGTAAGAGATCAAATTGAACGGAAAGGTTAAAAGATACACTAGAATCTAAAAACCGTATTGGAAACACGATTGATTACATAAATGTTAAGTAATATGTTACTGTTTCTATAATGTAAATTTTCCTCCTTGGCTTGGTCACGCAAGGCCCAATGTCTCATTTGTCATTGCCCAACATCTTTTTTGCAAGTCTTTAAATGTTTCTACAGTTGTTTTGTTCTATTTTGTTTTGTCTCTGGATTAGAAGTTCTTACAATGGGAATTACTGATCAGAAAAATACAAGGAGTTCAAAGTTTAGGCTTGCATAGTTTTCCTAAATGTAGGAATTCTTCATGATAAGCTAAGCTTTAAAATTTAAAAAAAAAATCCTTGAGAAGGAAATTATAAATTATATCGGCATGACAGATTTTAGGCAAATGGATACAATTCAAAAGTTTTAGAATCTTAACAAAATCCTTAACTAGATATCTTTCTGCCAATCTTTTTCTTTGGTGATTCAATCCATTTCATAGAGATTGAAGTCTAGGGATTTATTCATATATATTTAGTACTTTTGAAATATTGGGTTGACAAGCTTTCTCACTGTATTTCTCCACAGTATAAAGTGCCCTAAGCAGGAGTAATTTCCCCCCTAGAATATATAAATTGCCTTATAAAAACTCTGAGTTTTGCTGCTGAGTTGGGCTTTAGAATTTTCTCCGGGAGCATTATAATAAGCTAAGCACCTATATTTGACTTAAAATTCATTGTCCAACCACATAAGCCTCCAATATGACAACTCCCATGTTATGATGGTAAATCAGGTTACAGTGGCAAGATAGGTTATGGGCGGGAGAGAAGAGGAGGTTTGGCTAGCAAAGGTGGTCTTGGGTACATGAAACCACACAGGTAGCACCCCTCAGAGAGAACAGATGCTAGATGTTTCTTTCAGACCTTTAAATGTGTCAGACTTCAGTCAGTCTTTCCTAGATCCACACAAGGCAAGGCCTGGATGCATCAATGCAGATTTTCTACAGATGCAAATTCCGCCCCGAAAGACAGCTTTGCAGCACTAATTCTGTTTGCTAGATCTGGGACAGCCATCTCACAATGTGTCAAAGAAATATATTTGGAGATAAATTGTTATGATTTCCTTCAGTCTTATGAACTATTTTATGTGAGGATCAGAATATTCTTTTATGGCCTGCTTCAGGGGAGAACTTCTGCCACTTTCTCAAATATCAAAGTACCATATTTGAGGGTAGCATGTCCTGAACCCTGTTAAGAGCAAACTATTTCAGAAAAGCATAGTCCTTATGAGACAAAGCAGGGACCTCTCTAAGGGGCCTCCTAGGTCCACAAGCATGGAAATAAAGAAAAATTTTGAATCCCTTCAGGGGAAGTTCCGGGCACCCAGCTAGCCTTGAGAAGTGAATGGTAACATTTAACAACAATGGCACTCCAAGCAAGCCAGAGTCTCCAAGTGTTTTGGTTCCCTATGGAAAGAAAAGTTGGCATCTCAACATATGTTCTTGAGTTGTTCTCCAGAAATCTCCACCAGATGGAAAATGTAGATATGGGAAAACTGGGGAATTGAACTCTGCTCACCCTTGTTTGTTCTAAACTTCTCCTTAAGGGGTCTGGAGAGAGAGTCACGCCTATCTTAACATCCCTTTCCACTAATCCAAGAATTCCGGAATCCATCTAAAACCTGCAGGCCTCCACTTCAGGATAACCTGTCTTTTGGGGCCAGGCCAATATGTAACCTCCATATATTGATTTACTATTTCACCTGCCTGAAAAGTACCCCTACCATTAGGAACACTGACTTGGAAGCCATCAGGGAGTTTGAGTCTTAAGTGTTCGCTGCTCATTCTCTTTGCATGTGTCAACATGCAATAAAAATGCCTCTTTCTCCCACTCCAACTCTTGACTTCAGCATCTGACTTTGCTGTGCCAGGCGAACAGACACCAGTTTGATTCTGTTGTCCTTGCAAACAGAAGTGCATGCCACATGGAGTGGACCACGTTTCTGTAAATATGACTTAATTTATTGAATGACTATAATATGTCAGGTTAGGAATTGGTGAGAAACTAAGTGGAGAATAATTAACTGGGTGCTGAAAGAAGTAAGGTGAATGTTTTGTTGCCAGACAAAGGGGCAGGAGAGAAAAGTGTCCATGGAGGCCCAAGACGGACATTACTATTCAGTTACTCATTATTCTTCTCTCCAAGCAGGAGGATGCTGAGTGAGCCTGGAAAACCAGGAGTAGCTAAGTGTCCATTATTATAATTATATTGATTGCCCACAAGTATATACTCCTGCAGGGGAGGAAGGATTGAGTTAATTTGCCTATAATTCATTCAATGGTAAAAAGTAGGGAAAATGCACTAAGAAGTGGGAAGGAATAAGAATAGCTTTCAGAATGCTGGTTGAAGTATTTAAATTTGTATTCCTCTGTAGATCTAGAAAATGGTATTCTGTAGAAAGTGCCCTTGCTTACCAAAGTCAGGCACTCAGAACTGGACTTAGGAACACATGTTTGTTTTCTGAGTCCCTGGTTAACTGTCATGAAGGAGAAACACCAATTGCCATGTTTATTTCTTCTTCTAAGCCTCAATGCCCAAATTCAGTAGGGGCCCAATAAATATTTGTTGAACAAATAAATAGGTGCATTAAAACCCAGTTTATGAACTGCATCATTTTCTTATTTGGATTAAGAAAAAAGAGAAGGAAAAATGCTTTAAAATGTTGATATAAACTGAAAATTAATATTTTTAAAACTGCTTCTTAGCTAGCAAGCTAAATTTTTAGCTGGATCAAAGAAAGCTAAGTAATAAAACCAACTGGTGCAAATAGGTTTAGCAATGCAAGTTGTAGGCAGCATAATTGTGTGAAGAGCACCGGTATGATTCTCTCCCTTTTTCCTTACATTTAGGAAAACATCAAATTACATTCTGGCATGCACAGGATAATGGGAGAATGGGGTGGCCAAAGAACAAGGCATTCATTACTGAATTTGAACAGGATGATAAAACCGCATCCACCTTAATAAGTCCCAGAGCAGCACATGTCCTAATATTGAAAATGAAACATTAGTTGTAAAGCATTATCATGACATGGAGTTTTGTTAAGATGAGATTTTAAGAATCTTCAAATAGCTGATATTTAAAGAAATAACTGCATTATGAGTGGGATATGCTTAATTCAGTTAAGTATGTGCTCTCCAGACTAATGAATTACTTTTTGAGAGAGAAGCACAGTACATTTGGATGATAAAATAGAATTAATTAACCTAGTGTCACAGTACACAGAGATTCTGAAACACAAAAAGCACAATGTTACCTGAGCATGAGCCAGAAACTGGGGTTTCCAGACGTAGACCTAGATGATAGCTGTAATTCATGTCATTTTATGACATTTCATGGAACATTTGGTCATTACGACATTTATGATGCAATGAAATAGGTCATAAAATGCTGTAAATTGTTGGGAACAAAAGACATTCATATTTGTGATGGGCATTTTAGTTGCAATCAAGATGCTAGTAGGCTAAATCGAAACTCAACTTAGGGTTGAATATTGAAGTTTTAATTTAGGTTTCTTTCGTTTTTCTTCCTCTTTTTCCCACTCTCTTCCTTTCTCTCTCTCCCTCCCTGCCCTTCTCTCTCTTTCTCTCTGCTTACTTTGTTCTTTGTTTTTATTAAATCAGATGAATAGGACTGCAAGTTTAAAAACAGAATTTTTTTTCAGATTTTGTATTTCAGTGTTTCTAGAGAGTAAAAAAATGAGAATCTATGAATAAAAGTAGCAAATTCATAAACTACAAAATACATCATTTTCAGTTCATTTGCTTATCTTATGCTTTGGATAAAATGTGGAACTTACAAAATTTCTAATAGCAAATGGTGACTGTGCTTTTCCTAGTATCTGGTAATATTATTTCCTGAAAGCTTTTTTTAGCACCTAATGTCAGATTTTTTAAATGACAGAATTGACCTTATTGAATTATGCATGGAAATTAATACTAATGTGTTTTTTCCAGGAAACAGATTTAGAAGGCGTTTATGTTCATCTTTGGAAGTGAAAGATAAATAAGAGCAATTTACTAACAAAGCTTGGCTGTTCTTTTAGATTTTGTTACTTCTTTGGTTTAGTATTTACAAAGTCACCAGAATATCATTTGAATATTAAAGTTTGATACTGTATACATTATCAAACTATGTCAAAAATGTAATCAGTCACAATGCTCAAATAAATGTAATGGTAAAAGGTCCGGTTACAAGAATATATGGAGGCAAATAAGAGTATTGCTATTACCAAACATACAACATCCCAAGCTCTCAGTTTTATGGTTGCATATTAACTATGCTACTAACAAATTGTTATCTACTGACAAACTCACCTTTTACCATTAGGGTGAAAGATAGTTACTTGAAATACTTCAAGTATTAAAAAGAAAAACATTTATAAATATTCATTTTAAAAAATGTTTCCCAACATTATTTTGTATGGTTTAGAAAAATATAGTATTACATAAATAAGTTGAGGAACATGAAAATAGTATTAATGAATAAAACAATTATAATAATAGAATTACTTCTATTTTTCAATGTATTTGAACAGTGCTATTTTATTCACCATTTCTCATTTAATCCTCAAAGCAAATTTTCAATGTAGATATTATTATGTCACAAGGAAATACACACTAATCTAAGTTTACAAGGACAGTCACTCCCTTAGAGGCTATGTCACCTGAATGGGACTATATCCATCATAAATACCCTCAGATTCCGGTTTACCAAACATCATTTGACAAGCTTCATATGCCAGGCTTTGTCCTAAATTCCATTAAGTACAATACATCATTTTATGCCTTAAGAAAACCCCAATAAGGATTCTATTACCCCATTTTACAGGCGGTGAAGCAGCCTTGGAAATCTTGATCAAGGTCATGCGGACATTAAGTTTCAGGCCAAGGCTCTAAGTCAATGTCTTTCTTCTCCCAATCAAGCACTCCATTTCCTATACGCTCTTGTTTAATGACTTCATTGATCTGTCTTGGACACATGAGTGCATATTACCAAGAATCTACTTGGTTGCTGAAATTTGTATCGATTGCAATGTATTACTGGTACCTGTGAATCAGGTTTATTAGGTTTTCTAGCACCAGGAAAGTTGAAAATGAAGGACTTTGTGCTCCTATATTTTTAAAATTATTAATTGTCAATTTATATGCAATAAATATATCCCATTTCCAATTGTTTCACATCCTCACTAGCACTTAGTATTATCAATTGTTTCTGATTTTGTTGCAGCTGTGCTACAACATGGCTGTTACAGTACAATGTCTTTTATGCTTTGACACAAGCATAGAGTCATGTATTCACCACCATAGCCATATAACAGATTAGTTCCACTACTCCAAAAATTCTCCTCTGGGATCCACCCCATTTCTCCTGCCCCAAATTCCTAGAAAACACTGACATGCTCTTGTCACTATAGTTTTGTATTTTCTAGAGTATTACGTAAATGGAGTCACATAATACATAATCTTCAGGGGTTTAACTTCTTTCACTTAGCAAAATGCATTGGAGATATGTCCATATCATTTCAAGAATCAATATTTGTTCCTTTTACTCTGATTAAAATTCCATTGTATTAATATATCACAATTTATTTAACCATTCAATAATTGAAATACAAATGATTTGGTTTCAGATTTTTAATGATTAAGAATAAAGCAACCATATATTTAGAAACAGATTTCTGTGTGATTATAAGTTTCCATTTCTCTAAATAAAGTTCCCAGAAGAAAGATCATTGGGTCATGTGGTAAGTGTGTCTTTAACTTTACAAGAAATCGTCAAACTGTGTTTTAAAGCAGTTGTACCATTTTCCATTCCTACCAACAGAGTTCCAATGGCCTCACATCCTCACCAGCACTTGGTTGTGTCATAGCTATTGTTTCTGATTTTGTTTTGGCTATGCTAATGAGTACATACCAGCATTTCATGTGATTTTAAGTTACATTTCTCTAATGATTAATTTTGTTGAGCATCTTTTCATACACTTGTGTGCCATAAAAATATCTTCTTTGGTGAAGTTTCCAGATCTTTTGCTCATTTCTTATACTGGGTAGTTTATTTTCTCATTGTTTGATTTTTAGAATTTTAGAATTCTAAATCCCAGTGCTGTGTCAGAAGTGTGATTTATAAATATTTTCTTCAGCTCGGTGGTTGACCTTTTTTTGCTCATAATAGGTATTTCACAGAACAAAAGGCTTTAATTTTGATAGAGTATAATTAATTAATTTTTACCTTATGCATCATGTTTCTGGTATCTTATAGAGGAATTTTGATTAACTGAAGATGATAGAGATTTTTACCTGGGATTTCTTCTAGAAGTTTTAAAGCTTTCAATGTTACATTTGGGCTTGACACTCATTTGACTTAACTTTCGTAAAAGATGTGAGGTATGTGTTGAGGTTGATGTTTTGTATGTGGATGTCCAATGTTCTAACAACATGTATTGAAAAGACCATCCTTTCTCCATTGCATTGCCCTTGCGCTTTTGTCAAATATCAGTTTATTATTTCTCTGGGTCTATTTCTGGACTATTTGTCCTATTCTATTGATTTATGTTTCTGTATTTTAACCAACACATTGTTTTGATGACAGTAACTTCATAATAAGTATTAAAATCAAGTAATATGAGTTATTTCACGTTTTTTCTGAAGGATAAAGAACATGGAGGATAGCATTTATGTTTTATGTGGGCCAGGTCTGGAGATACCCACTTCACATCATTGTCAAAACTCAATCATATAGCAACACATAACTACAAAGGGTGCTGTTAAATGCAGTTAAGCTCTATGCAAGGAAAGAAGAGAAACCAAGTTTGGCAGACAGCCAGCATTTCTGTAATAGAAATCAATACTTTTTTTCCATTTTTAGTGACAATGTAGTAAGGACAAACTGATTTTACTCCAACTCTACCTTTCCAATCTCGTCTTTCATTATTCCTTAAAGAAACTTTATTAAACAGTGATATATCTCTAAGTTCTATGATTATGCTTTATCTCTACTTAAAAATCCTATCTATCACTCATAGGCTTCTTAGATGTCACCTACAAAATGAGATATTTCTGGATTCTCAACAATAAGTATTATCTCTCCTTTTTCTGGACTTCCATGGTACTTTACATTAGTGGTGGTGTAATTATAATTTTCTTTCTTCATAGTTATTTGTATACTCTTATGACTTCTACTAGGTTTGTAGTCCTTGAAGAGAGTGGTCTTAGCTTATAAATATGTTAAATTCAATTCTGTATTCTTAATACAAGAACTAAGTAAACATATGTTTTATTGTTGATGGTTCAGCCAAATGGCCCTAACATTCTAGTAAATTAAATTGAAATCAGCAACAGGCCAAAGCTCAAAGAAGAAAGCATCAAAATTCATATGGCATTTGGTCATGCTTCTATTGCTTTCTAAATTATAACCCCTAAAACTGCCAGGGTTAAAAAAGGTGGCTGGAGGACAGAAGGGGAGGGAAATTATTTCCAAAGCCTAGACCTTCTGGTCATCTCTGTGGCCACAATTCTTAAAAGATCACCAGTTTGTCATTGCCAAGAGAAGGAAATCAATTCATACTTCTATTACTTTCCATTGTCCTTGTCCACCACAGCCCAGTCTGGGTTTTCCAAGGGACTTGGAGCAGGAGGAAAAGAAACAAAGAATGAAATAGGGGAGGTGGCCCTGAGTCTGAGATGTTGTGAAATATTCTTTGACCTACATAAATTAACTGACTGACCAAGTAACAGCAAAAACAGAAGCATTTTCTAGTTCAAGTCTCATTAATTAAATTAAAAGTGCAATTCCATTAATTAATTTAGTCTACAGTAACCACGGGCATTCTCACCATTTTTGCATCTAATTTCTGTTGTAGACAGAATTTCTGTCTGATTTTCTCCAGGCACCATTGTGTAGCATGATGGCTGTTTTTATTCTAGGCAAATGTTTTCTTACAAATGGCCACTACAAGTATATCTTGTTTCATCAATATCGTACATATTAACCTGTCAATATCTCATTTTTCTCATATACAAAATGGGGATGCTAATAATCTGTCCTACATAATATTGTTGTGAGAATTAAATTCATGAACACATGCAAAGTACTTGGAACAGTGCCTAGAATATGTATATGTTCAATAGATGAATTATTATCACTATTATTATGTATAGTATATTATAATTATATATTATATCTATTATAAATAAAATGCAAACCTTTTTTCAGGATAACATGGTCACAAAGAAGAGGTCTTATTTCCATGTAATCTGTTGAAAAATACAGAAAGATTTCAGAAAAAATTGTCTATAGGTTTACATACTATAGGCTATAAAAAGAAAGAAAAGTTTAAAAAATATTAACCAAACTTGTCTCTTATTAAGGAATTTCTCTGATGTAGCAATGACAGTATTATCCACTGGGGAATGCAAATTAAACTCAAATTCCCTGTTATAAAATTTAAAATCCCATCATCCACTTATTCATGAATGCAACTTTTTCTTCGACAGTTGTTTGTTAAGGGCTTACAATGCTAGGTTCTAGAGATACAATGACCAGAATATGATTCCTACATTCAAAGTGTTTATAATCCAAAATAACATAGGCAAATATACAAATAATTACAAAAAGATTAGTAAATATTGCAATAAAAATAAAAGGTGCTAGGAGAACGCAAACAGGTGAGTGTACTACATCCAGTATTTGCAGGGAGGAGCTTTAACAGAAAGCCGCCTGGAGGCAGGAAGTCTAGGCTGACCCTTGAAGGCTGAATAAGAATTAGCCAGAAAAAGAAGCATAAGAAGTGGGAGCATGTTCTCATTAGCTGGAACACCATGTGAAAATTTTAAGGTCAAGAAAGAACATGAGCATTCACAAAAGTGAAAATAGTTCCATTCCATTATTCCTTAAAAGTAACACAGGGAATGAGGCAAGAAACCAGTTTGGAAGATTTGAAAAGATCAGATAGTGACAAGATTTCCCCTAAGGATAAGGTGAAGAATTTGGGCTTTATCCTGAGTAATGGCAACAAGAACAAGTTAGAGTTTTGGATTAGAAAGAGAATACTAACCAAATGTGGTAAAGAAACTGATAGGAAGCAAAAGGGAAGTCAGGAGACAGGGGAGAAAGCTGTTGCAAATACCTAAGTGAAGGACAGTGGTCACTCCACTGTGTGCCCAGTTATGCAAACAAGAAGCTCAGATTCTTTCTGAAATCTTCTCCTCCCTTCCCATCCCATAGCCAGGTCATCAGCAGATCTTGTCAATTTTGCTTCCTTAATATGTATTAAGTCTGTCTGTTTTGCTCCATTTCCCAGTGATATCACTGTGGTCCAAGTTAATGTCATCTCTGTGGACAACGGATACAGCCTCCTAACTGCTCTACTTCGGCCCCAGCTATAGCCTGCTCTGTTTACTGCAGACAGGCTCGTCATTCTGAAATGTAAATCTAATCACACCACAACCATGCTTAAAATGCTTCAAAAGCTCTCCATGTCCTAGGATGAAAATAAAATTCACTTTGCAAGATGTACCAGGTCCTGTTCACTCTGACTCCTGTATATCTTGCCAAGAACATCTCACACCATTCTACTGGCTTACCAGGCTCTGTCCTGACAATACTTATCTCACCGTAGGACTTTTGCTAATGCTCATCATTTGCTTTCCTTTTCACCTGATAAGTCCTTACTCTTATTTCATATCTCATCTGATCTTTATGTTCTCAGGATATCTTTCCCTCACATCCTGTAGTTAAATTGTGTTATTTTAGGACTATGTCCATTTTATTCATAATATTCATCATATTTGTAACATGTGACATATTTGCATGATTATAAGATTAATGTTTGTGATTTGTCTCTGACACTTGAATGTGAGATCCATTAGGAATGGAATCATTACTGTTCCTGCTTCCCATAATTGATCCAGTGTCTAGCCCAGTGTCTGATAGACTGTAGATGTCCTGTGAGTATTTTTTAAGTGACTAAATGGCAAAGCTTGGTGTTTGAAGGAGGAAAGAAAGGCAAAAATGATGCTTAGCTTTCTGATTTGGGTAGGAGGATAGATGGCCGTATAACTATCTATGGCAGGAAACACACAGGTTTGTTGGTAGAGACAAGGAGATAGTCTTGCAGCATGTTATAGTTGATATACCTTTGACATCCAAGTAAAAGTATCCTGTAGGTAGTTTGCTATTTAGCCCTGATGCTTACATGACCTTATTTGAAAGTGAGGTCTTTGCAGATACAATCAAGTTAAGATGAGGCCTTATTGTGTTAGGGGAGGCCCTAAATCCAATATTACTTGGATCCTTACAAAAAGAAGGAAATTTGGACATGGAGACACAGATAAACAGGGTAGGAAACAATGTGAAGATGGAAATAGAGATTGGAGTGATGCATTTCCAAGCCAAGAAGTGCCAAGGATTGCTGGCAGCCACCAGAAGCTAGAACAGGCAAGGAAAGATTCTTCCCAAAGCTTTCAAGTGTAGCATAGGCCTGCCGACACCTTGATTTTGGACTTCTACCTTCAAAACTTGTGAAAGAATACATTTCTGTTTTTTAAGCTGTCCAGTTTGTGGTAATTTATTTTGGAACCTCTAGAAAACTAACTTACTTAGTTTTAGCATAATTGCATAATTGAGCTGAGGAAGGTGAGGAAGACTGTGTTTGACTCAAAGCTGATAACTGCAGATTGATGAGCAAAGATACAAACTAATGCTTAGATGTTGGTGGTTTATGAAAGAAACTAAGGTAGGGTAAATTCAATATGGGTTTTCAAAGCAACTAACTCCGTCAACATAGCCTGGGGAACTCTGAAAGGAATTTATTGTGGCTTAAATTTATCATTCTAAAAAGTCCTACTCCAACAGAGCAGGATGGTGATGGTATTAATTTTCCCGCTTTCTCTTCACCTATCTAAAGAGAAGCAGGCGCTAATGATTAGAAGAGCTCGTCTACATTTTCAAAAAATCAGGCGCACTAAAATTGATTTGGGAAAGGCATAATCTATATCGTTAGTCAGATTCAATGTGCAAATAAAATCTACTATGTCTGGTAAGATCAATTTTACTTTAAAAAAAGGAAAATAACTTTTAAAAGTCTTTGATTGTAGAAGTGGCACAGGACAATGATCAAATATTCAGATAGCACTAAAAAGAATGAACAGTGATAATTCACTTATAATTTCATTACCAAAGAACAACCACTCTTAATAATGTAGTGTATACAGGACCAAATAACTATCACATACCAAACTATGTTATAAAATTTTCTCAATGAACAATGTAGATTACTCTATTTCCATATTGATATATACCTCATAATTTTTTGTCCCACCCTACCCTTCATACATCGTAATTTTAACAGATGCAAAATATACAATCATATAAAGAATTATAATTAATTTAATTAGTGCCCTAAAGATGTTACTTTTCAAAGTAGTGTTATTATAAGCATAACTTCAATTAACATCTTGTATATATATATTTTTGCACATGTACGCAACTACAACCTTAGGAAAAAGTCAATAAAATACAGTTACCAACTAAGATGATTAGTCAGAATGTACTAATTGCAATAACACTCAAAATTCAGTGGCTAAAGACCATAAAAGTTTATTTCTTGACCATGCAATGGTCTGTTATAAGCAAAGCAGATCTCCAAGTGGTATTTTACAGACTCAGAGTCCTCCTATCTCAACACTCTGTCATCCCCTAGGGACTTGGAGTCCTCTGGTGGGTTCTCTGCAAAGAAAGTGTGGAGAAATCATTTGATGGATTTATTAGGAGTTGGACCTAGAGGTACCACACCTAGCTGTCACCCACATTCCACAGCCATAATTCAGTCACATGATCACACCTGTATAGAAAACATGGTCTAACCGTGTGCCCAGATGGAAAAGGAGTTTGGCTTTTGGTGAAACCAAAGAGTGTATCCATCTGATATCAGTTTTACATTTTTTTTTCCTACTTCTATCTTTTCTAAGAGATGTGTTCTGAAGTCCTATCTGGTTGCAGAATCCAATTTGAAGTCTAGAATATCACTGTGAGTAGAGTGAGTTAAGGAGTCCCGTTTATTAGATATAGACATGGCTACCCTGTTCTGGTGACCCTGAAATGGAGCTTCTTCTCTAATAAATTAGAAATATTAAATTGGTACCATGTCTGAAGCACGCTGTAAAATATAAATGAAACCAGTGTAATTGGCTTATTAATAAAATGCATTTTAGGAAAAATCTCAAAAAATAGAAACAATCTGGGAAGTTTTATAGTCTACATGATGAATAACTTAATTGACATATTTTACTTTTCCACTGGTTTACTTATAGTATATGTGGGTAGGAAAACTCAGGTTATCAATTTAGCACATGGGCTTTTTGTCTAACACAGAAACATAAAGAATGTTAAGATTGGATGGAATGTTAAGATTTTGTAATACTGTGGTGACAGTTCGCTTGTTCAAAGAATCTCAATTTTTTGCAATATAGCCCAAAACTTACAAGTAGGCAGCCAAAATAAACAAACGTAAACCCATTGGAGAGCCTCTGAGTCATTCAATCACAGCCAATTTACCAACATTTCAGGCAACATCATATCAAGCTAGATTAGGGCTCTCCAAGAAGAACAGCAACAACAAAAGTGTGTTTTCAGCAGCATAGGACAATGTGGAAGGGATATACTGAGTGCTTTATATGTATCAGGAATCCTGTTACATATTGTATAGTTGTTGTCCACTTAATTCACACAACAGATGGGTTGTATTTATCCTCATTGGACAGGTGAAAAGAGTGAGTATCATTTAGTTTGAGTAACCTGCCTACCATGAGAGATCCATGGTACAGCTCTGGTCTGCCCAAGTCCAAGGTTCATTCTGTTTTCACTGTAAGTATCCCATCCTGTTTCCCCTGGGAAGACGAGAAGTGATTACTGTGGCAGGTGCACTGACCACGGGATGATTCCTGACAGCTTGGCATCAAGAGAGAACCAAACACCACAGAATGAAACCCTGAGAACAAAATGACAGTCTGAAACCATTTATATTTAAGGAAAAGCTTTCCAACTCAGCTCAAATGCCTCACTCTATTACAACCCAGACAAGTAACTAATACTGATAATATTTTCTCCCCAGACAGTATGTAGTAGAATCCAGAAAGATTTTCCTATCTAAAATACATACTTATATACATTCTTTTTCTGCACTGATTAGACAGAAAATAGGCCAGGAGTCAGGTGACCTGGGCCCAAGGTCATTCAGTCGAATCCGTCCTTTGCAATTTGTCACCCTGTCTCCTAGTCCCAGCCACCGTCTCTCACTCCACCACTTATCCCATTTCTCCTTCCCAGACCTATTCGTATTTTTAAAATACGGAGCGTTTTCATTGTTAGTTTTAGGCTTTAACTCGAAATGGCCATTTCATGTGTTAAGATAACTTCCATTTTTCTGTGAAAGTCTCGTTAAATAGCCAAAAATTAGTTTAAAGTTTCCACTTCGAGGAAGTTCCACAGTCATAGAAAAGTATTTCCCCCACTGTGCGTTGCATATTGACTCTAGAGACAAACTTGTGTGTATTTTCAGAAATAAAAGCATTATTAATGAACTAACATAAATCATATTTCTATTATCGTTGTATATATTATGTATGTAAATTAAGCCATTCTTAAGACTTTTCCAAGTCATCAAATTTCACATGCCTTTCCCAAGTGACCCATTTTTAGTCAACCTATTTACATTAAGACAGTTCAAAAGGCATTAAATTTTACTGAAATGAACAAATTATTATTGTTATAATACATATTACAAGTCAGAATTTAAAACATGAATTTGCTATTTACACTGTTCCCTATTTAAAGATGAATCCAGATTAGGCATATGTAGCACATGACTGACTAGGTACATAGCACTTATTTTTGTCATTAATTTGTACTAAACGCTATCATCTTCAAGGAAAAGGCTATTATCGTATTTATGCTAGGCAAACTCCACTCACATCTGATCTCCATCATTTGCATCCAGGTCTGTTCAAAAGACTTTGCCCTTGAAGTCATTGGAAACCAATTTACCTGACTTCTGTCATTCTTATTTATTTTAATTGGATCTTGAATGAGGTTGGATTTTTAACTTTTTGTTGAGACTATATAATGCGATAGTGGGAGGAAATTAACACTGTGGAAGCATATTCTGTGGCAGATATTAGGTTTTGTTTCGTTTGTCTGTTTATGTCCCAGATATTATCTCATTAATTCTTCACAATAATTCTATGAGAGTGTGTTAGGTCAAGTTTGAATAAGAGGAAACTGAGTTTCAGGAAACTTATAAAACTTAAGAAACTTTCCCAAGTCTGCATAGTTAGAAGGAAACATGTTGAGGATTTGAATTCATGAACAGCTATCCTAAGGCCAACATCCTTTCCATGATACTCTACCATTATGGTCTAAGTCAATAAAAAAATCATATATAATTTTCTGTTTAAAAGTAAGAAGGAATGGGAGTTTAAAAACATTATGAATTCGTGTTCAGACAGTACAAACTAATTCTATAAAACATATAACCTAAAATTTTCTAACTATAATTCAGTGTAGCACTATATTTCACTGTTTCCATTTACAATAAATAAAGTGCACTTTATTTCAAAATATTAATATTTACCAATATACTTACCACGTTTCCCCTACTTTTAACTCATCTTAAATAATTGCAACATAATTTTCAAAAAATTTAGATTATTAAAAGCCCCAAATCCTATAAATCTATTTGCAGTCCTTAATTATTGAAATGACATAAAAATTTAACTGCTTTACACTTGTAGAATTTTTTGAAAGCAGAATAATTGTCCTTATTTTAAATTGTTCAACTAAGAGGCAAAAAAAGTTGGTTACTTTCTTGGATGAGTTTGTCAAATTCCCTTTTGCACCATAATAAAACTGTTATCCCTATTTTTTTCCTCAATTTGCCACTCATTAATCATTCACTATTTTGTGGCTTAATTTTGTCACATCATTCACTGTACTACTTTTCTCATTAGGCTCATTCAAATTATAAATTGCTCCCTGACTGGTTGAGCTTTTAGTCTTCCTTTTATAACAAACCCTCCAATTTGATCTTTTATGCTTTTTCTAGTCATTCCTGGAGGAAAGAAGTGGTCTTATCTCCTCCATGCTCCATGTCCTCAGTCCACGTGGGTTTTTCTCTGTATTTTTTTCCCTAAAGCAAAAATAAACAAAATTTCCCGCCATTGAAAACAAGAGATTCATTACCTTTAATTAGAATGAAATGTGGCTGCTAAGAACAGCACATGCGCTGAGCACAGCTGGTTCTAAGCTCAGGACTGCCTTGGCAGAGCTTCAGGGAATGAATTGCTTAGCAGTCTCTCTCCTTGGCCTGCAAAGTCACTGAAAGTCCAGCATTCAGGTTCTGAGGTAGACTGTTCGAAGGAATTTGGTGGCTCATGCAGAAAATATGTGGTTGATACACAAATCTTTATCTCCCCGATCTCGAAGGACGACTCCTACCGGCATCTTCTATAGGCATTTTTGTTCATATCAGGTCCAGAGTTTCTTCAGAACTGAAAGTCTGCCTCTCAGGATGATCTCTGATCCCCTATCTACGGTCAATTCAGTCACTGGAAAATATTACTAACCACTTACCAACAAACTGCGGGAGTGTGGAGTCAGTCATTGAGGAGATGTCTTGTAAAAGATGTCAACGTAAGTGACTGAGGCAAAAGTTCCAATTAATGGAGGTTTATTACACCAAAGTTGAAGTTGTGCCCCAGGAAAAACCATGGACCACAGTCAGAGCAGGGGTTGATTTTTTTCTGAATGGAAATCGGAAGTTTTCAACATTTAATAGGCATACAGAAAGAAAAAACTCAGACAGGGGGCAGCAAAGAGACAATGGTTACATTCTTGCGAGACCCAGGAAAATCTTCGTTTTACATAAAATGAGGCAAATGTGAGAAGAGCAAAAGGGAATGAAGGAAGCATTAATTATGCAGATGTCCCTGGGTGGGTGGAAGAATGTCTGATTCTGTCTTGTCTCTGTTCTGTTACCTGTAACGATAAACTTGTTATTCGTTATTAGCGTGGAATCCAAGGAACAGACTTTCGTTTTAGGTGCTCGACGCAGTTACAAAGTGCATTTCCTTGCCTATGGGAGGTCAGCAAGAAATTTCCTTAATGAATGATCCAGAACCGGAGCCAGTTCTTCACATGTGCCTGAGGCCTGTACCTTCTCTTTTATAAGGAGTTGGGGGTGGTGGGTGTGGCCCTGAGATTTTGATTTTCTTTTCACATAGGGCAATAGGAAATCTGGGATTAGCACCAGAAGGTATCAAAGACAGAGTGAGTTAAGATTGTTAAGGGACAAAGGCTTCAAGGGAAACATGTTTATTTCCTTAAAACCCACAGCTTCAGTTGCCATCCCTCATCCTTCCCACTCACCAGAGTTCTGTCCGTTCTTCAAAGCATAGCTCAAGTTACGCTTCCTGTAGGAACCGTCAAATCCTTCTTAACTGACGTGATTATTGTCCCCATCCCCCTCTCTTGTCACACATTTCCCATTTCGATCAGAAGAAGCCCTCTGCAGCATTGTTTTAGTTGTTTATGTGTCTGATTCACTCACTAGATCATAGAGGGACTATATCAAAATTGATTTTTTTGTGTGTAATCTCCCTTCATACCTACTGTAATACCTGCATGGAATAGAAACTCAATAAATGTTTGTCGAACTGACCTGAAGTATTAAAGCTTTTGTGCGAGTGTGGCTAAAATGAAAAGCTCACAGTGCCATTGGGTCCTGATCGCTAACATCAAAGGTGCTTGCATCTAAATTCTGAACTGTGCCTTATTATAGGGATGTCTACAGTTACTACCGAAGAGGGTGTGTGTGAGACAGCCTGAGTCTTTTATTTAAAAATTATTCTAATGCAACTTTAATGATTACATAGGTTGTCTAATAAAATCACCAGTGGAATTTTTTGAGTACATTTTATAGGGTACATAACCAAAATGAGTGTTCTACTTCAAAGAGTCCCTGTAGGCGGGACACAATTTATTCCATTTCACTGTCTTGGCTCAGAGCAGTTTTGGAATAAAATTCCTCTTAGGAATTTGCCCTTTTTTTAAAAAAAAGGATTTGCCTTTAGAATTTACTGTGGAAGAAAATTGTCAGTTGTATTACTTCATAGTCATAAGACATGTTCTCTTGTCCTGAACCTTTATTTTCTCTTCTTCTTTTCCCTTCTTGTATCCTAACTTTTTTGATGTAAGTTCTACCATTTTCTCCTTATTCTCAATTGATGAAAAAAATGCCACTGAGAGAAGGAGTAAAGACAGGAGGCTTAGGAAAGCCTCTGTAAAGCGTGCGAGGTATAGAATAGTAATTAGCAGTGGTAACGCTTGTGGGCCGTTTATGATACATCAAGCACCTTGATAAGTACTTTACATGAATTAACTTATTTGTACCTAACTGAAATCTGTTATGCAAATGCAATTATTATGTGTGATAAATGAGAGACGTTAAGTTATTTCCTCCAAGTCTTACAGCTAGCTAAGTGGTAGAACAAGGATTTAAATCCTGTCAGGTTGACCTTAGGTCCTGAGCTCTGAGTAACTTCCCTAACTGGTTTAAATGATTTCAGTGTAATTGGAGGCTAGTTGGCATTTCTGCTTCTTGTCACTGTGCACTCAGCACTATTGGAGTACTCCAGTTTGAAGTTCCCTATCTTCTGTCTTTGGACAATGCCATTCATGGGCAAGTTTTCTAGGTTTTTCACCCTTCTCTCAGTTCCTATGTTATACACAGTCTATGCTATGCTGGATATTTGGCTATTGGGCAATTAACACTGATAGATGATGATGTGGGATGGATAGGTAGGCAGGTAGGTAGGTAGATAGAGGATTGATAGACAGATAGATGTATTAGTACTTAACACACTTAAATATTGTTTTCATTTCCTAGGGTTACTGTAACAAAGTACCACAAACTGGGTGGCCTAAAATAACAGAAATTTATCTCTAACAGTTCTAAAGGTTAGAAGTTCAAAATCAAGGCACCATCAAGGTCAATTCCTTTGGAGGACTGTGAGGAAGACTGTCCTGCATATCGCTCTTCTAGCTTTCGGCATCCTTAGCATTCCTTGGCTTGAAGATTCTTCACTCCAATCTCTGCCTCCATCATCATATGGCATTCTTTCCTGTGAGTGGATTCAATTACACATCCAGACTTCCTCTATTCCAGAGCCTACGGAACAGGTACTGTCTTATAATATAAAATAACCTATAAAAATAGAATGGGAATTTAACATTTGGATAATCAGGGGAAAAAGATCTCTTTAGATCTATTTGTAACACAACTTCACAATCTCTAATTTGGTTCCTTTCAATATAAACTAAAATATGTCTACATCTTGAAATGTATTGGATGAGAAATAGTAAGATAATAGGTTATTAATCAAAAGCTAGGTCATAGCTATGGGAACAATCAATGCAACTTGTATGTCTATCAAGAAAAGACAACTTGAAAAAATCCCATCATTTTCTAGCAATGGTACTATATTTTCAGTCTTAAAAGCTCAATTCAAATATGAAATCCAAACAAAGCCCAGCAGATATAAAAACCCAGATATGTAGCAGCTGATATAATTTAAGCTAAAATTATATTTGAGAAATCACATGTTATATGGTTGTTTGGATGAAGAGAAACTTAATATGATATAATCTTAAAATTCATTGTGAAGATTAGATAACAACACAGTTTTTTTTTTTTAAAGGAAAGGATTTAAGCAAGGTTTATCTGTCAGTTGTATATACAATGGATCAGATGGAGAAGACTGGAATTAGAGAGAACACATAGGAAGCTCTGATTCATCTCTGTGTGAGGTGATAAAATTATGGATTAAGGTGTTGACCATAAAAATAAAGTGAAAAAACTTGGATGAGAGATATCTTGAAAGAAAAAATCATAAAATGCAGTGACTAACTGGATCTTAAAAAGAAGAATTTAGATGAGACACACATCATTCAAAATTTGGAGACTGGATAACAACTTGAGTCAAAACTAAGAGGTAAGAGTTTTTTTAATAAATACAGTTAACCAAAATGTCACAAGCTGTAAAGAAAAATAATCTAAAATGTGTTGTCTTCCTCTCCATTAGAGCTTGGAAATAAATGGGAGAGTGTCAGCTCACACTGTTTTCCTTCTATCTTTAGGTGTCTAAACACAGCCTATAGCTTCCCGCCACGCTCCCTCGATTATTCACTCCTGTTTTTCTCTGGTCTACGCCATCCTCCCTAATGGAATTTTAGGACAAATGTACAGCACCAACTGCCCCTAACTGACATTTTTTTCACAGATCCCACTGTACTTTCAAATCACATTTTTTCAACTTAATATTTTAAACTATCTAAAAGATCAATGAAAAAGAAGTTACAGAAATTATATAATGGGCAGGGATATAATATATCAAAGAAAATATCCCACAAATATGCGTTGTCCTCTGGTGCTAAATTACCGATGGGGACTTTAGGAATCTTATTATACAATTTAAATTTTCTGTTCATGCTTTTATAATTTTTTCATTTAGGCAAGTTGACTTTAAAGGGTTCCAATTATTATACTTTAGTGATTATGCAAAAGGCATACTTTTAAGGAAAATGGTGGAATAGGAGTGCCCTCCTGGCTCTCTGCTCTCAGAGTCGGAGGTGAAATAGGCAGACCACTGCACGCGAGTGAACTCCACTTCTACAGGACCAGCTCTACGAATCTACAGAGAACCAGCGTGGGACACAGGACCTCAGTGGAAAACAGAGGTGAATCGGAAAACTTCTCGCGAAGTAGAGAGACTGTCGGGTGCCTTAGAGAGGGA
>CAUYRT010049811.1:0-14710 GCA_963574885.1 Lepilemur ruficaudatus
TGGAGGTCAGGAGTTCGAAACCAGCCTGAGCAAGAGTGAGACCCCGTCTCTACTATAAATAGAAAGAAAGAAATTCATTGGCCAACTAAAGATATATATAGAAAAAATGAGCCGGGCATGGTGGCACATGCCTGTAGTCCCGGCTACTTGGGAGGCTGAGGCAGAAGGATTGCTTGAGCCCAGGAGTCTGAGGTTGCTGTGAGCTAAGCTGACGCCACGGCACTCACTCTAGCCGGGCAACAGAGTGAGACTCTGTCTCAAAAAAAATAAAATAAAAAAATAAACTTCTATCATTTGTAAATTACCCAGTCTGTGATATTATGATATAGCAACACAAAATGGACTGAGACACTGGATAACTGAGGGTCAATTTCTGGGTTCTGTTCTGTTCTATTGGTCTATCTGTCAATCATTATGTTAGTACCACACTGCCTTGATAACTTTAGTGTTATAGTGAGTCATAAAGTCAGGCAGTGTAAGTTCTTAACTTTGTTCCTTTTGTTCAAAGTTGTTTTGGCTATTCTGTGTCCCTTGGTTTTTCATGTAATTTTACAACTAGTGGGTCAATTTCTACAAAAACCTGCTGAGGGTTTGAGTGGAATTGCATTGTTTCTACAGATCAATTTATGAGAGAACCGACATCTTAATAATATTGAGTCTTCCAATCTATGAAATGGCATATCTCTACATTTATTTAGATCTTCTTTGTCTCAACAATGCTTTATTTGCTTTAGTGTAGAGATCTTAGAAGCCTTTTGTTATATTTATTATGTTATATGTTATATTATGGGTATGTATGTGTCCATTGGATGTTAAGTCCGACGCCTTAACCACTCGGCCATCCTGTGATTATAGGTATGTATACTATATTATGTTATATACATGTTATATGTTACATTATGTTATATGTTTGAATTATTCCATGATTTTTGATGCTATAAATGGAATCAGTTTTTAAAATTGTTTCCAATTATTTGTGACCCTAAGTATTTTTTTATATTAACTTTGTATCCTATGACTTTACTAAATTTACTTACCATTTCTAGCATTTGTTTTATAGATTCTTCTGGCTTTTGTGTATAAATAATCATGTCATCAATCTTTTTTCAATCCTTTTGCCTTTTATTTCTTTTTATTTTCATTTTGCCTTATTGAACTGGTTAAAACCTCCTGTAAAATATTGAATAGAACTGGTGACAGTGGGCAACCTTGCGTTTTAATAGTCTTAGGAGAAAACATTCGGACTTTTACTACTAAGTATGAAGTTAGCTGCAGATTTTTAAAAGACGTTCTTTATCAGATTGAAGAAGTTCCGTTTTATTCTTAGTTTGCTAACAGTTTGAATGATTGCATATTGAATTTTTTTCTGTATCTATTTAAATTATCGTATAGTTTTTCTCCATTATTCTGTTAATATGGTGAATAACACTGATTAATCTTTAAATGTTAAAAAACCTTGCATTCCTGAAATAAACCCTATTTGGTCATTGTGTATTATCTTTTTGATATATGGCTAAATTCAATTAGCTAATATTTTGTTAAGAATTTTTTTCATCTATATTCATGAAGGAGATTAGTTTGTAAATTTCTTTTTGGACTGCCTTTACCAGGTCTTGGAATTAGGGTGATGCTGGCCACACAAAATGAATTGGGTAGTGGTCTCTCATCCTTTATTTTCTGCAAGAGTTTGGGTAAGATTGGTGCAATTCTTCCGTAAACATCTGATAGAGTTTACAAGGGAAACCCCTGGAGTTTCCTTTCTGGGACAGTTTTTAGCTTAAAAAATTTAATTTCTCTAAGATGTAGGACTATTCTGTCCCACATTCTATATCCAGTCCATCAGCATATCCTATGGGCTTGACCTTCAGAATATGTCCAGGATCTCACCTCTTCTTATCACCTACTTGGTTACTATCTTGGACCAAGCATCTATGGTCTCTTTCTGCGTTATGGCAGTAACTGTTTTACGGGACTTTTTGCTCTGTGCTTGCTCTCTATAGTCTATTCCCAATAGAGTGGCTGGTGTGCCTGTTAACACACATCAGATTTTGTCACAAACAAAACCCTCACCCCGAGTAAAAGTCAAAATCTTTGCAGTAACCTGTAAGGTTCCACATGGTCTAGCACTGCACTACCCTCTCGCCTCTCATTCTACTTTTCCTCTCACTTACTCCTCTCCACACTTCCCTTTTTGCTGTTCTTTGAGCAGGCCATGCATACTTTGTCCCAAGCCCTTTACACATGCTTCCCTTGTGGCTTAGCAGACTTTCCCCTCAAATATCTACGAGTCTGGCTCCCTCATCTCCTTCCAGTTTTGCACAAATGTCATCTAAATGGAGCCATCCCTGAATACCTTGTTTAAAATTCCCAGTGCCCCCTTATATTCCCTGTGCTTCTTCCCTTTTTTCTTGTTCTCTATATACTTATGACTTTCTAATATGCTGTATAACATTTATTTAATTTGTCTCTTGTCTCTGTAAGTTCCATGAGAACATTGAATTTTGTTCATTTTATTCACTATTGCATCTGAGAATCTAAACTAGTATCTGGGAAATAGACACTACTCAATAAATATTTGTGAAAAGAATGAACTTTGCACCTGGAATCAGTATTTTTAAGAGGAAAACTAATATAAATAAGGTTTCCAAACCAACTTTGGTAACAGTACCTTTTTACTAATACTTTTAGCTTTCCTCATTTAAAAAATGAGTTTTGTTTTTTTTTTGAGTCTGGATCTTTTGTAAATAAATGGCGTTGTAAGACGGTGATTTCATGTCATTATTCAGCAATAGTCTCAAGGGGCTTATTCTCAGGAGTAATACATTATTTTACAACAGTTGGCAGAACTGAGAGATGGGGTTGCTAAATGAAAATTCTTTGTTATCAATCCCAACAATCCCTTCCCCATGCTATAATACTTTTCATTATAGTATATCCCAGCACGAGTTCTATGCTTCTCATTGAATAAAAATATGTATAAGATAGGGCCAGGCACGATGGCTCACGCCTGTAATCCTAGCACTCTGGGAGGCTGAGGCGGGCGGATTGCTCAAGGTCAGGAGTTCGAAACCAGCCTGAGCAAGAGTGAGACCCCGTCTCTACTAAAAGTAGAAAGAAATTAATTGGCCAACTAAAAATATATAGAAAAAATTAGCCGGGCATGGTGGCACATGCCTGTAGTCCCAGCTACTCGGGGGGCTGAGGCAGGAGAATCGCTTGAGCCCAGGAGTTTGAGGTTGCTGTGAGCTAGGCTGATGCCATGGCACTCTAGCCCGGGCAACAGAGTGAGACTGTGTCTCCAAAAAAAAAAAAAAAAAAAAAAAAACAGGTGTAAGATAGGAAAGAGAGAAGTCCTTCTGTGAGTTTATTGTGATTTGAATAAATGAAGTTTGCAAACACTGATATTTTAAACTATTCCTTTATTTGGTGCCCTTGAAGTTTTTACACTCTGAGGCAAGACACAGTAAGATTTGGGATTTCAGAGAAATATGCCTTCCTTGTGAAAGGGGAGGTTGGGAAGAAGACCAGGTAAAATGCACACTATGGTTTGAATGTAGGTGTCTTTTTAAAATTCATATGTTGGAACTTATAACTCCAAGGTGATGGTATTAACATGTGTGCCTTTGGGGAAGTCATTAAGTCATGAGGGCCCTGTGAATGGATTAGTGCTCCACAAGGGAGCATTCTAGTGCCTTTTGCCTTCCATCTCTTCTGCATGTGAGGACACAGCAAGAAGGTGCCATATGAGGGACAGGACCTCAGCAGACACTGAATTTGCCAGCGCCTTGATATTGGACTTCCCAGCCTCCAGAACTGTGAGAAATAAATTTATGTACTTTATAAATGACCCAGTTTAAAGTATTTTGTTATAGCAGCAGGAATGGACTAAGACAATACAAATCTCAGGCAGACCAATTTTAGCAGATTGCATATGTGTGGAAGTTGAGTTGCAATTGATTCCTCAAAACTATTTATGGCCATACACCCCTTGGAAAGTCTTTAAAAGTATAACCCAAGTTTGAAGGTTGCTGCTATAGTTTTAACTTTGTTTTTCTGCAGCTTTAGCCCTCTTAAATGATTTTCGTAAACATGCATTTTATGGAGGGATTGGCTACTTATGATATAGATTTTTTTATAACTGTTTTCTTACCTAAGATTTTCTTTAAATCTGAAATGATGAAGGTAGAAGCAGAAGTTAGGGATGTTACTTGGAAAATTTTCATGTATCCTTACAAAGGACAGTCACATTGTGCTTTTCTTTGTAGCTGTGCTTTTCCTGGTAAGCCACTGTATTGGCTATCTATTTCTGCATAACAGTTATCCCAAACTTTCTGACCTAAAACAAGAAACATTTATCATCCCACAGTTTCTGGGGATCAGAAATGGAGTAGTTGGCTGGGTTTGGCTTTTTAATTTACGAAAGTGATTTACTTTACTCACGGATTTGCATATGCTTTTTCATTTAATGATATATCTTGGAGACCCATCTATATTGGAACGTAAAGATCTACTGCTGCTTAATATCTACAGTAAGAATACACTATAATTTCTTTAACTATAAGTCCCCTATTCATGCATACTTTGGATGTTGTTAGGTTTTTGCTATTACAAAGAAGGTTGTAATTAACATCTTTACACGTATGTTCCTGTACATTTGTGGTTGACCTACCCGGCATCCACTCCCAGCTTCTCCCTTCTCAACAGTACCCAGCTTTCCTATGTGCCTTTAGGGGAGACAGCCTACATCCTTATCTCTGGGAGTAGACATGGATTGATTTAAGCCATGTAGCAAAGTCCTTGGTTCAAAGGTAAGCCTCTGCCTCAATCCAGTCCAGTTAGATTAAATAGAAGCGTGTTTGCTTGGAACCTTGACACTGAAGTGCTTTCTATATCCCACGATATTATACGTGGCCCCAGTTGGGACTGACACTCATTTAATGACCACCATGGAAAGAATTGTTTGGATAACATTAACACTGGATATCAGAGTGGAGAGGAGAGAATCTTGATGACATTGTTGACACCCAGATCCGAAGTCCATCTGAGGCAGGTGTTGTCGGCTCCTCATCCATATCCACATGCCTTGACAGCACTTCAGTGCACACAGCCTGACTTCTGTCAGTTGTGAATTTTTTGTCTGAGGGATTTCTCTTACTACTGGAGTTCTCTCTGGCACCCACTCAGCAGAATGGAATTAATGTCCCAAGGGCAGCTCTCAACCCTGTGCCCTGGGATAGATTACCTCTCAGCCATATGTTTTACACTGGTTCTCAGGATTTCCCTAGTGGAATTAAACTCTAGTTGTCCACAGTGAAAATTAATTTTATAATGCACCCTATACTAGGTGCCATCTCATTCTATATCACTTTTCCACTCTCTTGTCAGTATTTTCTTCATCTCTTCCAAAGCAGCCCAAATTATGAACCATCTTATGCCTGAATTTTCCAAGTCTGTAAGCCAGCAAACTCCCTTTATTGTTTAAGCTGGATTGTATTGATTTTCAGTTATTTGCTAGAAAAAAAAAGGTTCTAAATGATACGTATCTTTTTTGGGACATGTATAAGGGGTTAATTCTGTGGACATATCTGAGCATGAATATTTTGGGGCTAAAAGTACACTCATTTTACATTTGGATAGACATTGTCCTCCTGAGTGATTATATCAATCTGCAAGAGATTTATCTCTATAAAAAATAATTCTTGCTATACTTACACATATATTTCTCTTTTCTTTACAAAATTGCCCAATGGTACTGAATGCTAAAGTTAATTTGAATAAGTTGAAGCATTTTTGGATCTTCATAACCTGTTCCAGGAACTGCCACCCAATCAATTATGCTCTGTACATACCTGAGGATTTGCTATGGCAGCCCAACACAGAAACAGTCTTTTTTTTTTCTAAATGGCGTTTCTTGTTTGCTTACTATCAATGCAACTCTGTGGGAGTTATCTCCCCGTTAATAGCTTTGCTTTTACAGCTAATCATTGACTCAGCATTGTAGCCATGTTGAATTGTACTATTGATTGATTTCATGTGGGGTGAGCAAGTCAAGTTATGTACAGCATGATCTTAAATTCTTTTGGAGGCTGAGTTTTTTCTCCCCTGGGCACAGTAATGTCACCATAAAAAGTATTGATGGAAATATTTCCCCCAGTGAGATATTGGGTTTCTTGGCTTTTTTTTTTTATTACCTTGTAGTATTACTGATGATCTAAATGCCATCTTCTGTAAACAAACTTTGATAATATATATGATGTTTCTGAGTCAAAAGTAACTGGACCTCAACCTTTTTGATAACAAAAGACTATTTTGAGCATCCATTAACCCAGGCCCATGGGGTGTCATTTAGAACACACCATGTTTAAAGCCTCTAATTCAGCTGACCCTTGGAGCTCTGGAGAAAGTGAACTAGTATCTTCCCTCCCTCAACCTTTCTGCCTCTTTGAAATCTTCCTTCCCAAAGCAATCACTTGGTACACTTTGTAGTAGAGGTTTGCCCCGCTCATCCTTTCTTCCCCTGAGATCCCATTGACAATTTCAGTGAGGTTAATGGTACAGATTGTGGTTTTAGCACCTTTAATTTAAGAATATTGCAGGGAAAAAGAAACAAAAGATTTGTTTTATGGGCCAGAATATGCTCTATTTTGGTAAATGTTTTCTGTGCAATTGAAAAGAATGTATATTTTGCAATTTTTTGAAGTGTTGCATAAATGTTAATTAGATAAATTTGTTTAATAGTGTTGTTCAAGTCTTCTATATCCTTATTGATTTTCAGTTTATTTGTTCTTTCAATTATTGATAAAAGGATGGCGGGAATCTCTGAGTAAAATGATAGATTCATCTATTTCTCCTTATACCTCTGTCAGTTTTTAATTAATGTAATAATTCTGTTATTAGGTGCATAGAACTTTAGGATTGTCATGTCTTCTTGCTGAATTGGACTCTTTATGAAATGGCCCTCTTTAGTCTTATTGATATTATTTATAATGAAATATACTCTGTCTTATATTAATATAGCAAATCCTGCTTCTTTTTTTAAAGATTAGAATTAGCATGGGATAGCTTTTTTCATATTTTTAAATTTTTAGCCCATTTATATCATTATATTTAAAGTAGGTTTCTTAAAAGTAACATGTGGTTGGGTCTTGGGTGTTTTTTAATCCAGTCTGATAATCTCCATTTTAACTGGGTGTTTAAACCATTTACATTTAACGTTTTATTAGTTATCTATTGCTGCAGAATAATATTCCCACAAACTTAACAGCTTAAAACAACACACATTTATTATCTCACTGTTTCTGTGGGTCAGGAATTCAGGCACAGTTTAGCTGGGTCCTCTGCTTTAGGATATCTCACAAGTTTGCAATCAAGATATCAGGAAGGGCTGAGGGTCTCATCTGAGGCTCAACTGAGGAATAATCTTTTTCCAAGCTAATGTGGTTGTTAGCAGGATTCAATTTCTTGCATGCTATCAGATTGAGGGCCACCCTTACTTCCTTGCCATGTGGGCTTCTTTGTGTGGCAGCCTATTTCATCAAAGCTAGCAAGGGAGAGTCGATAGAGAAAGTCTACTCACAATATGGAAGTTATAATCTTACATAACAATCATGAAGGTGACATCCTATCACTTTGACCATGTTCTATTGGTTGGAAGCAAGTCACAAGTCACACCTACACACAAAGGCATAAATATAAGGAGATGGGGATAATCAGGGGCCATCTTAGAGTCTGTCCACTACACATGTGATTATAGATATGGATAGAATTATATCTACCATTTTACCATTTATTTTCTATTTTTCCCATCTGTTATTTGCTTCCTTTTCCTCTTTTGCTCCCATCTTTTGGATTAATTGAATAATTTTTATGATTCTATTTTATCTTCTATATGGCTTTTTATCCATAACTTTTTATTGTGTTATTATAGTAGTGGCTTTACAATTTATAGTATATAACTTTAACTTACCACAGTCTACCTTCAAGTGACATCATACTACATTCCTATATAGTATATAAGGACCTTACAACACTATACCATTTCTACCCTCCTGGCCCTTGTTCTATTATTGCCACACATTTTGTTGCTGCACACGTTATAAACCTTACAATACATTGTTGTTCTTTAAATGGTTGATTATCTTTTTTTTTTTTTTTGAGACAGTGTCTCACTCTGTTGCCCGGGCTAGAGTGCCGTGGCATCAGCCTAGCTCACAGCAACCTCAAACTCCTGGGCTCAAGCGATCCTCCTGCCTCAGCCTCCCGAGTAGCTGGGACTACAGGCAGGAGCCACCATGCCCGGCTAATTTTTTTTATATATATATATTTAGTTGTCCAATTAATTTCTTTCTATTTTTAGTAGGGACAGGGTCTTGCTCTTGCTCAGGCTGGTTTCGAACTCCTGACATTGAGCGATCCTCCCACTTCGGCCTCCCAGAGTGCTAGGATTATAGGCATGAGCCACTGCACCTGGTCTCTTTCATCTTTTATGTGTCTGAAAAAGTTTTTATTTTGCTTCCATTTTGAAAGATGCTTTTTCTGTATTCTAGGTTGACAAGTTTTTTTTCTTCTAGTACTTTAGAGATGTTGCTCCATTGGTGTGCATTGTTTTGATGTGAATCCTGCTGTCATCCTTATCTTTGTTTCCCTGTAATTATTATGTGTTTTTTTTCTTCTGGCTGCTTTTAATGTTTTAGACTTATCACTGGTTTTAAACAATTTGATTATGATGTCTTACTGTGATTTTCTTCATGTTTCTTGCACTTGGGGTTTGTTCAGCTTCTTGAATCTGTGGGCTTATAGTTTTCATCAAATTTGAAAATTTTTGTTCACTATTTCTTCAAATATGTTTTCTGTCCTCCTCATTCCCCTCTCCCTTTAGCAATGACAATTGCATGTGTATTTGTCCGCTTGAAATTGTTTCACAGACCACTAATACTCTATTTTCCTCCCTCTTCTGTTTATTTCATTTTGGATAGTTTGTATTGTTAAATGTTTAAGCTTACTAACATTTTCTTTTGCAATATCTAACCTGCCATTAATTCCACCCAGTTTATTTTTCATCTCAGACATTGTAATTTTAATCTCTAGTTTAAATTAGATCTTTTTCAAATATTCCATGTCTCTATTTAGTATGTTCAATCTTTCCTCCATATTGTGAACATATAGAATACAGTTACAATTTTTTAAAAATCCTTGCATTTGTGTCATCTCTAGGTGAGTTTTCATTGATTGTATTTGTTTCATTTTGAGTCTTTTTTTTTCCAACCCTGCCCCTCTTTTAATATTTTTTTTACTTTTTTTTTTTCATTTTGAGTCTTTTTTTTTTGCTTCTTTGTATGACTAGTAATTTTTTAACCTTACCTTGTAGAATGCTGTATGTTTCTGAATTCCTATAAATATTCTTGAGCTGTATTCTGGGGTGTGCTTAAGTTACTTAGAAATATCTTGATGCTTTTGAGTCTTGATTTTAAGTATTGTTATGTGAGGTTAGAGCACTGTGTAGTCTAGTGGTATTTTTTCCCCACTACTGAGGCAGGACTCTTTTTAGTATTCTACCCAATGCCCTATGAGTTATACCACTCAGCCTGCTAGGAATGGCCACTATTCTTGGCCCTGTGTGATCTCCAGGGATTTCGCCCTTTAAATTTCTCTAGTGTTTCTTTCCTCATGTTCATGTGCTGACCCATGCTCAGCTGAATACTCAAGAGAAACACTTTGCAGATCCTCAGAGTGTTCTTTCTGTACGACCTTCTCTTCTTTGGTATTCTGTCCAACTCTTGCTGCCTTGGCCTCCCTGGCCTTCCAGCTCTATATTCTCAATTTGTAAATTTGCCAGAAATGTCCCGGGTTCCTTTATCCATGCAGTAAGCTGGGACAATCATAGAGCTCATCTCATTTGTATTTCATCTAAGATTATTGCCTTTCCTTATCTGATGTCCAGTGTAATGAAAAAGTTTTTTTCACACATTTTGTCCATTTGTAGGCATTCTTGGCAAGAAAGTAAATCTGGTGCATGTTATTCTATCTTAGCTGGTAATGGACATGTCTAAATCCCTTTCCATTTTAAACCGTCTGCATGCAGTGTTCAATTAATAACTGAGTTGACTTTTATATATGGCTTATATTCTTGAGAGAAAGGTCTAAGTCTGTCTTAGTTTGGGCACTTTAGAAGTAAACCCTGAGATGTGGATTCTTTTGCAAATGCCTATGGAGGAAGTTTTGACAGGAGAAAGGAATTTAGGGAAGCAGGACAGGACAGGAGTCAAGCCAGGATGTGATCTCAGATAGAGACCATATCAGCCAGATTTTGTGGGGGAGCTCTGGAGTACAAATTGCACTACAAAGTGGGTTCTACCTATAGACAGGGGTAGGGGATAGAAGAGCTTTTTGTCACTTAGTGGAAACAAGCTGCCCCTTGCAGGGGATGACCTCCCTAGCAACACAACTCCCAATAAGACAATGATAATTTTCTAGAAAAGGGAGCAGCTGTGAATCATTAACAGCCAGCATTCACAGCATCTGGAGGATGGATGCATGGACTGAATAAAGGGATCTGGGCAGAAAAACAACATTTCCTATATTGTTTTATGAGTCTTTATCCCCAAAATGTCTTGTACTTAGTAGGCATTCTATATGTAAGTCCCTTAAAATACAGAGCTGTAGCAATATCACACTTCTAAGGAATAAATTATTTCATTTGGGTACATTTTCTAGGTATTGAAGATTACGATTTTAAATGCTTTTTGATGGAAATGATTTTAAAATGTAACATATATTGTCCTTACATATCACATAGAAGGTAACAAGACCAAAATGATTTTTTCCATGATGACTCAGGATGATAATTTAGAAGATTTAAATGCTTTGATAGGGTACAAATCAGTAGCGTTTTCCTTTCTAAATCTTTAGGTGGATATTGGGAGCCATTGTACAAGATAGCATGCTGGGCTGTCAGATATCAGCTGTCACAACTCTTGATAGTACACTGACTTCTTGCAAGTTTCTTCAACTTCAACTCTCTGAGGTCTGAAAAGTTCAATGATGAAAGATGTCAGGTTTGTGAGAAAATAAGCTCCCAAGTTATGTCCTGAGGGCCTCTCCTAGAGTGGATTACAGGGATTTAGTGCTTTGGCAATCAACACATGATGTATCAGGTGCTAAAACATGTTTGTGCTTGGTTTTTATCTGTGGCTCTGCTCTGCATCCTGGGGTGCTCTAAACTTCAGCATCTTGTTTCATGGTCTCAAGACATCATTTCTTTTATCCATAATGGCAGTGAAGTCAGTGGTATATACTGTGTGGTAAACAGGGCCTTATTTATGTCTTTGCCTTAACTGGAAGCTGAAAATAGAAAGTATCCTAATACCCAGAGTCGGTGTTCTATGTGATGTAAGAACTCCTTAGGAACTCAATGGGGAAAAGTTGAAAGCATTCCCTCTAAGAACTAGAACAAGACAAGGGTGCTCACTGTCACCGCTTCTATTCAGCATAGTGCTGGAAGTCCTAGCCAGAGCAATCAGGCAAGAGAAAGAAATAAAGGGCATACAAATCAGGAAAGAGGAGGTCAAACTATCCCTGTTTGCTGATGATATGATCTTATATCTTGAAAACCCTATAGACTCCACCAAAAGACCCTTGGAATTGATAAATAAATTCAGCAAAGTCTCAGGTTACAAACTCAGTGTACAGAAATCAGTAGCATTTCTATATACTAATAACAGTCAAGCTGAGAATCAAGTCAGGGACTCAATACCATTCACAATAGCTACAAAGAAAATAAAATACCTAGGAATATACTTAACCAAGGAGATGAAAGGTCTCTACAAGGATAACTACAAAACACTAATGAAAAAAATCGCAGATCACTGAAACAAATGGAAAAACATCCCTTGCTTATCAATTGGAAGAATCAACATTATTAAAATGCCCATGCTGCCCAAAGTGGTCTATATATTTAATACAATCCCCATCAAAATACCAACATCATATTTCACAGATCTAGAAAAAATAATCCTAAGCGTCATTTGGAACCAAGAAAGAGCCTAAATAATCAAAGCAATCTTAAGCAAAAAGAACAAATCTGGAGGCATCACATTACCTGACTTCAATTTATACTACAAGGCTATAGTAAGCAAAACATCATGGTACTGGTATAAAAGTAGAGACATAGACCAATGGAACAGAATAGAGAACCTAGAAATAAAACCATCTACTTACAATGAACTGACCTTCAATGAAGCAGACAACAACATACACTGGGGAAAGGAAACCCTATTCAGTAATTGGTACTGGCAGAATTGGATAGCTACATGCAGAAGAATGAAACAGGACCCCTATCTCTTACCATACACAAACATTAATTCAAGATGGATAAAAGACTTAAATGTAAGGCATGAAACCATAAAAATTATAGAAGAAAATGTAGGTTGAATTCTTCTAGACATTGGCCCAGGCAAAAAATATATGACTAAGAACACAAAGGCAAATACTACAACAACAAAAATAAATAAATGGGACATAATTAAATTAAAAAGCTTCTGCACAGCAAAGGAATTAATCAACAGAGTGAATAGACAACCTACAGAATGGGAGAAAATATTCACAAACTGTACATCTGACAAAGGACTAATATCCAGAATCTACAAACAACTCAAACAAATCAGCAAGAACAAACAAAACAATCCCATCAAAAAGTGGGCAAAAGACATGAACAAAAGTTTTTTGAAAGAAGATAGATAAATGGCTAACAAACATATGAAAAAAATGCTCAACATCATTAATCATCAGGGAAATGCAAATTAAAATTACAATCAGATACTGCCTTACCCCTATCAGAATGGCCATTATTAAAAAGTCAAAAAGTAATAGATGCTGACATGAATACAGAGAGAAAGGAATGCTTATACATTGTTGGTGGGAATGCAAATTAGTACAATCTCTATGGAAAACAGTATGAAGAGTCCTCAAAGAAATAAATATAGGCCTACCATTTGATTCAGCAATCCCACTGCTGGGTATCTACCCAAGTAAAAAGAAGTCATTTTATAAAAAAGACACCTATACTCAAATGTTTATTGCAGCACAAATCACAATTGCAAAGATGTGGAATCAACCTAAGAATCCATCAATTCATGAATGAATAAAGAAAATGTGGTGTATACACACAGACATACACACACACACACACACCACGGAGTGCTACTCAGCCATAAAAAGTAATGAAATAATGTCATTTATAGCAACTTGGATGGAACTGGAGACCAGTATCCCAAGTGAAGTATCCCAGGAATGGAAAACCAAACACCATATGATCTCACTAATAAGTGGGAGCTAAACTATGGGTATACATGGGCAACAAAACAATATAAAGGACATGAGAAACCAAGAAGGCAGGTGCTGAGGTATAAAATGTCACCCATGGGGTACAATGAACACTATTCAGGTGATGGGCACACCAAAAGCCCTGACTTCAACATTATACAAGGTATCCATGTAACAAAAACACCATGTTTTGAAATAAAACAAACAAAAATTGAGAAAAAAATATTTTGCAATAAAACAAACAAAAATTGGGAAAAAAAGAATGAAAGGTAAGAGGGGTTACGTAACTTGTACGAGCTCATGCAGCTAGTGGGTAGCAGAAGCTGGGATTTGAACGAGGCCCTTCTGTCTTTAAAGCCTATTCTTCTCCATGTGCCAGATTGACTTTATAAATATGCCATTAGTAGGCTGGGATTGCACCCCAATGGGGGAAACATTTATTTAATTTTAAAACACTTTGGGGATAAAAGCTAAGCAGAAAAATGAGACTTTCCTCTTAATGTACAGTGCTTCTTTTTACAGCATTCTCCCCCATGTCCTCGTAGAGACCTATACAAGAAAACAACCTGCCATTTACAGCAGTTAGCTTCATGCCTCTGCAAATGCTCACTTGAGATTGCCAGGTTCCTACTGTGTCACACTGGATTGGTCCTGCTGGGAAAATTTACTGATCAAGCCTTGATTGCTCCACTGATAACCCACCATCTATCAATTTGGTTAATGTGTGTCTTATTCATTTATGTGGCCCACTGGAGAGAAATTTGACACAGCCTCTGTTTGCCTTATAGGAAAGCAAGTTTTCTGTTTTGCTAAGTTTTGTCCACAAAGTATGTTTGTGTTTGTGTGTGCCTGTATGTGTGTGTGTGTGCTTGTGTGTTAAATCCCCTAGTTTATAACAGAAATTCTTCTCTGAATCAAAAGTAATTCTTTATGGATACAGTGTAACTCTAAACTCTCATAGCATATATGAACACTTTCTTGAATCTGAGAAATACACTTCCTTGAGCTAGCTGATTAATTTTTAATTTGGAATGTTTTCTCAAAAGATTAAGTATTCTAGGCTGGGCACGGTGGCTCACGCCTGTAATCCTAGCCCTCTGGGAGGCTGAGGCGGGTGGATTGCTCAAGGTCAGGAGTTCGAAACCAGCCTGAGCAAGAGCGAGACCCCCATCTCTACTAAAAGTAGAAAGAAATTAATTGGCCAACTAAAAATATATAGAAAAAATTAGCCGGGCATGGTGGCACATGTCTGTAGTCCCAGCTACTCAGGACGCTGAGGCAGAAGGATTGCTTGAGCCCAGGAGTTTGAGGTTGCTGTGAGCTAGGCTGACGCCATGGCACTCTAGCCCGGGCAAGAGAGTGAGACTCTGTCTCAAAAAAAAAAAAATCT
>CAUYRT010049814.1:0-90011 GCA_963574885.1 Lepilemur ruficaudatus
ACTGGGCTAGAGTGCCCTGGTGTCAGCCTAGCTCACAGCAACCTCAAACTCCTGGGCTCAAGCGATCCTCCTGCCTCAGCCTCCTGAGTAGCTGGGACTACAGGCATGTGCCACCATGCCCGGCTAATTTTTTCTATATATTTTTAGTTGGCCAATTAGTTTCTTTCTATTTTTAGTAGAGACGGGGTCTTGCTCTTGCTCAGGCTGGTTTTGAACTCCTGACCTTGAGGGATCTGCCTGCCTCAGCCTCCCAGAGTGCTAGGATTACAGCTGTGAGCCACCACGCCGGCCCTGATCTATTCTAAGGTAGAGAAGGAGAGGTTTACTGACAGATTGGATGTGAGGATGAGAGAAAGAGAGAAGCTGGGGGAAGCTGGGCTGGCCAGCCCATTCAATGGGGGCCCAAGAGAGCCATTTCTCCAACAAAATGGGGTTCTTCTGGAATGCCCAGGGGGCAGCAGCAGGGTGCCCAGTGTAGGGATCAAAGGCCCCCCAGAAGGTCACCAATCTGTAGGGAGTAAAAGCCCCTGTCCCCATAAAGGTTTGCTGAAAAAGCACTGACATGAGGCAGATTGATTAAGGGGAAGAAAAAGACACCAATTTATTTAACGGGTATATCCAGGAACCCTCAGAATGAAGATTCAACTCCCCAGTGGGGTTTAGAAGCTTCTAAACCTGGTATGCCTTTCTGGTAAAATGGGTTATGGGTTGGGGGGAAGAAGAATTCTGTTGAGGGGTAATGAAAGATTGCTGGGGAGGATGAATGGGTGGGGAACACAGATTAACTGGTAAACTTTAACTTTTTGGGGAGTGCTGATGGTCAGGTGGGGGAAGATCAGAGAGAACTTGAGGCTTCTTCAGTGAGCCCAGCATGTCAAACTGCCATATTTTTGGGTAAAATAGTTCTAATTTCCTTCACCAGGAGTAAGACAAGACCACCTCTTCCTTACTATTGACGGCTTTCAAGGGAGCTAAGACAGGCTGGGGCCCTAGCTCTACAACCATTCTTTCTCTGATATACTTTAATTTTTGAGTATGTACCCATTCATACCCAACAGGTGTAGAAAAAGGGATATTTTTTCCTATGACTAGTTCTTTGATCTATTTATTAGTTTTTAAATTTTTTCCTTTTAAATTTATTTCTTTTTTTGTCTTTACTATTCTTTCTGTCTGCTTTTTCTTGATTTAGATGCTTTATTCATTTCAACTCTTCCAGTAGGTATTTAAGGCTATACATTTCCCCCAGAACACAGCTTTGGGTATTCTTTGTGGCTTCGTTAGCTCTTTAGATTCACTTACAAGGCCTCTTTTCTAGGCATAAGCCTGTCACCAGGTTGGCTGGGTCAGGACAGATTTAAGTATGCAACAAAGGTGAACCCTCATCACTGTTCCTCAGCCCTGACATGAGATACGTTTGCCTGTGCAGTTCATCTCCTCCTACTCTCAGGGAGAGTGTTCTCTCTAATTGTTCTATACTCTGTGTAATCAGGCTTTGGTTGGTGTTTTCAAGCCCATCAGACATATTTTAATGATTTTGAATAGCATAGGGAAAAGATTCCTTTTCTTCCAAGGGTCTTCCTGTTCCTGTGTAAATTCCTGGGGCAAACAGGTAGATGGGCAGAGAGCTCTGTCTGACTCCACCCACACGCTCATGGTCCAAATCCCAGTGGTTTGGGGTTATGGCTGTTAAGAACTCCCTTCCTGCCCCTTATGGCCTATGACAACATATCCTTTTACACTTACATTATTTCATTTAAATGTCATGATTTTGCAAGGTAGTAATTTTATCCCAATTTCACAGACAGACACAGGTGCTTAGGAAGGTAAAACACTTTACGTGCATTCACATAGTAAGTGGCAGAAATGAGATTCAAACCCAGGGCTGCCTTCAAATCTAAACTTCTTCCACTCTCTCAGGCTGCCTCCCCAAGTTTCAGTGTTCAT
This sequence comes from Lepilemur ruficaudatus, assembly GCA_963574885.1. NCBI lineage: Eukaryota > Metazoa > Chordata > Mammalia > Primates > Lepilemuridae > Lepilemur > Lepilemur ruficaudatus. The sequence continues at coordinate 1,945 of CAUYRT010049814.1, forward strand.
GCTTCCATTATAGAGTTGTGTCGGAAAGTGATGCATACTATCTAAATTGGGTTTCAAGGTAATCAAAGCTTAGCCTTTTAAGCACCAACATTTTGAAAGCCATTTTAGATATAAATATTTCTAGAATGTGTTATATTTTTTTCTACTTTCTTCAACAGAGCACACTGAACAGATTTTAAATTTTTCTTGATGATTCATGTCATGTTTATGAGCATCAGTGATTATGTAATGCTGTAATATAGGGAGTTTAAGTGTCTTGCCCAAGGCTAGACAGCTGTGAAGCGGGGAAGCCATTCAAATGCTGGCAGTCTGGCGGCAGAGCCTGTGTGCTTAGCAACTACACTATGATGTCTCACCAAGAGCTTGAAAGAGTCAGAGATCACCGCGGGCTGGAAGTGACTTGTCCCAATAGTGTTGGTTGCTCTGGTAGAAAGCAGGGAAGGAAGATCCGAAGGCATCACGCAAGCTTAGCAGAGGTGGAGGCGAGGGTCCGCTTTGCTGACATTTCAGAATACAGACATGCCAGGTGGTAGCTGAAGTCCAGGAAGAACCAGATCACAGACAGAGGTGTGTTTAATTAAAAACCAAAAAGCATATATCAAGGAATCTACGAATAGGAGCCTGAGATCAAAGTTATGTATGTTAGTGCCTGAGATAAAAGTTATATATTAGAGTTTTGGCAGGAGGAGTGTTGATAAATACCACCCCTCTCTCCTGCTCAAGTTCTGAAATAACTGAGAGACCCAGAGTGGCAGATGAGACCACAAAAATATTCCTTTATTATTGCTGAAGGCTACGTTAGAAGCCACAGCTCACTGTGAGAACCAAACAGACCTGCAAAGTAATTCCAAAATTCAACATACTTACCCACATTCATGTAGGCATTGGATCCAGTAAGACTTATGGCAGGAAGGAACAGAGGACTCCTGGTGCTTGAAGTAAGTTCATTCCCAAGAGGGAAAAGGGTATAGCTAAGCCAAGAATGCCCAGTATAGTCTCAGAAAAGTCTCCCCACCTTCTCTTGGACAGAGTGAGTAAGAGCTGGCGAAAAGCCAGAAGTTGCATTAATGGCAGTCTTTTTACATGGAGCAAACGTCAGAAGTCCCTCTTACATTATAGTGAGTGGATGTTAGCTGTGTACCCTGCAACTGTTCGCCATCCCATGTCAACCTTATCCTGACAGGAGTTGTCAGGAAATGCTAGTGGAAGAGACAGGAATTAAACTGCAATTCCAAAGATGGGTTGCATTTAAATAAGTAGAGAGACCAGGAATGTTATTCCAGACAGGAGGAAACAACTTGAGCCAAGAAATATTCATTCCATATATTTAGGGAATAAATGTATGAGTTGACTAGTTTGAAGAGGTTTCAGAAAGGTAGGTTTGTGCAAACCATGCCTGCTGAAAAAGTTGAAAGTTTTCAGTGATCCCATGTGGAATCAGATAGTCAAATTACTGAGTTTTCTATCTTTGAAAAAAAAATCCTGCAGATATATTAACATTAATGTTCTACACCTCTGTGCTAATTATCTGCCTGTTATCAGATCCATTCTCTACCCTTCCCTTGCTCTGGTCTGTATTACAGGGAAGTGTTCTTTCCAGGATTCCTTAACTACCTTCTGGCTGGGTTTGGCCAATGGGAGGCACTGATGTGAGATTGGGGGGTAAGGAGAAGTCCCCTTTCTCTTCCCGAGGTGGTATCTCCAGTAGTAACTGTGTCTCTTCTAGGTTTCTGCTTCTAAAAGATGTCCCTGCTGTGGTTCCAGCTTCTACTGCATTGCCCCAGATCCTGGGCTCCAGGAACACTGCCTCCTTCCTGCTAAGCTGTGGGTTGCCTCACTGTCTTCTGAGTTCCCAGATCCTCCAAAGCATACTAGACCAATTCCCTGTGTTAAATTCCCTCTGTTTGAAATACCTAGAATAGTTTTCATTTTCCTGAGTGGACCTGGATGGATTCACCACTCCTCCTCCCACTCAAATTCAGTAAGATCTGTGATGTTATGCCAGATATCTACCCAAGTGTTGCTTCCCAATGCAGAGCTTCCAAATTGGATGCCAGGTGGAGGAAGAGGTTTGCTCCTTAGAATTTTTCCTTTGGTAACATATGGAGAAGGGTGGTAGATGCTGGGACTAGAGGGGGAGACCTTGCTGGGAGACAATTGCAATGGTCCAGGACAGAGATGACGAGGGCTGGGAGGAGAGATGTAGAGAAGGTAATGAATGTGAGAGCAGCATAGAGGCAGGGCCAGGTCCCTTCATCTATCAGGAAGATGAAGGAGGCTGCAATGATTCCCAGGTTTCTCCAGAGTGACTAGATGGCACCTGTGCTCTTGGCTGAGCTAGAGGACACAGGATGGGAGGCAGATCTGCATGGATGGGAAGACGATGAGTTAAGTTTGGCGTCATGTTGAGTTTGAGGGACGTATTGTTCTGATACATGGGAGAGACATGGTTTAAGTCACAGCACTGTGATAGGAAAGCCATGAGTGTAGGTGAAATCCCCTGGAGATGTGACTAGACGAGGGCTGAGACAGAATGTGGACAGGGACAGGGAAGGCAGAGCATTGACTGGGGCCAGCCAGAGTGCTCAGAGGAGATCAGGAGGAGCCACTTCAGGGACACCAAGGGAAGAGCAAGTTTCAAGAAAGGAGTGGTCACTACTGCCAAAGGCTACACGGTGGCCAAGGAGGACTGGTCAGGGGAATTGACAATTAGGGGGGGCGAGTCTAGACCTGGGTGAGTGGCAGATGTGGATGCTCGAGTTTGAAGAAGTTTATGCCCAATGGCCACACACACACACACACACACACACGAGAAATCACCTTTTTAGAGTTTTACGTTTAGGCAAGAAAGGCAGGATCTGTTACATAACATCTGACTAGTCTAAAAGAAAAGAATGAACCGATCTTGGACGGCCTTTTCATTTTCTTCTTCTTTTTTCTGCCCTGCACCCGTGTACCACAGGGGTCTCCCCAAGAGACCAGGAGAACCTCTGGGGGCTGGACCTCTGGCCACATCCGTAGAACATCCCTTGAAGTCCCACTTGATGGGGCCAAAGCTGTTCGGCTACGAATGACGCTCCCTCTGTCTTCTGCAGGGCGCTTCGGATCATTTGGGGTCTCGGAGGGTTCTGAGAGTTGTTTGCTCTTTGGTCTTTAGTCCACTGAAGCAGCAGTGCTGGCCACAGGGCCACCCAGGTGGCAATACTTGCCGGTATTGCCTGAGAAGCTGCTGCTGCCCAGACAGAGACGTTCGCTAGGGGCACCTAGGGGATGGTTTTCAATCCGTTTTACAGCCAAGCCTGCAGGTCCAGATTCTCCTGGGTGAGGCAGGTGAGGTGAGGCGTGGAGGGGACGGAGGGTGTGTGAGGAGCGAGTAAAGTCTCCAGGTTGAGGGCTCTCTTAGATATCTGGAAGGAGATTGGTTTGAGCCTCCTGCCCCCTTGGCCCAGTGAGCAGAGCAGCGGTGCAGGATGCAGAGCTGAGCGTCATCTGCGCGGAAAGCTGTTTGCTCTGGGGCCATGAACAGGGGGCAGCCATGTTCCCAGGAAGCCCCCAGAGAGCCTGGGGCGGATGCTGCCAGCAGCAGTGGCCAGGGCTCTCACCTGGGAGCTTAGACAACACCGAGGCCTGACCCCCAGCCCCTCCCCAGCTCCCGCTCTGCCCCCAGTTTGTGATTCTGTTGGTTTGGGAGTTTTCAAAAACCTGCCCAGGTGTGGCCAGGGTAGAGAATTGCTGAGTCCTAGGTTATTTACTCTTTTGGGCTCTTAAAGAGTATGAACCCTTTCTACACAGCGAAGGAAACAACCAACAAAATGAAAAGGCAGCCTATGGAACGGGAGAAAATATTTGCAAATCATCCATCTGATGAGAGGTTAATTGCCCCAATATACATGGAACTCATACAATTCAATAGCAACCCCCCCAAAACCAAATAAGTACATTAAAAAATGGGCAAAGGACCTGAAAAGACATTTCCCCAAAGAATTCATACAAATGGCCAACAAATGCTTACTTTCACTAATCATCAGGGAAATGCAAATGAAAACCAGAATGAGATATCACCTCACACAAGTTTGGATGGCTATTAGCAAAAAGTCAAAAGATAAGTGTTAGTGAGGATGTGTAGGAAAGGGAATCCTTATACACTGTTGATGGGAATGTAAATTAGTATAGCCATTAAGGAAAGCAGGATGGAGGTTCCTCAAAAAATTCAAAGTAGGCTGGGCGCAGTGGCTCACACCTGTAATCCTAGCACTCTGGGAGGCTGAGGCAGACGGATCACTCAAGGTCAGGAGTTTGAAACCAGCCTGAGCAAGAGTGAGACCCCGTCTCCACTAAAAATAGAAATAAAGTAATTGGCCAACTAAAAAAAAAATATAGGAAAAATTAGCCGGGCCTGGTGGCGCATGCCTGTAGTCCCAGATACTAGGGAGGCTGAGGCAGAAGGATCACTTGAGCCCAGGAGTTTGAGGTTGCTGTGAGCTAGGCTGATGCCACGGCACTCTAGCCCGGGCAACAGAGTGAGACTCTGTATGTATGTGTGTATGTATGTATGTATAAATAAATAAATAAATACCGTATGATCCACCAATCCCGTATCTGTCCAAAAGAAATGAAATCACTGTCTCAAAGCGCTCTCTGCACTGCCGTGTTCGTTGCAGCATTATTTGTAACAGCCAAGGTATGAAAACAACCTAGGTGTCCATCAACAGATGAATGGGTCGAGAAAGTGTGATACGTATTATATATACACACACGTACACACTATGGAATATTATTTAGTCTCTAAAAACAAGGAAATCTTGCCATTGGCAACAGCGTGATGAATCCGGAGAACATTTTATTAAGAGAAATAAGCTGGGCACGGGAAGACGACACTGCGTGGTGTTACTCATTTGCAGGATCTAGAGAAATTGAACTTACAAAAACAGAGTAGAGGGTGGTCACCAGGAACTGGGGGGCGGGAGGGAGTAGGGGAAATGGGGAGATGTTGGGAGGGTACAAACTTTTTTATAAGATGCACAAGTTCTGGAGATCTCAGGTGCACCGTGGTGACTTGCTCGTAGATCTAAGCATTCCTAGCAAACATGCGTACACACACATGAAGGGACTGTTGAGGTGATGGATATGTTAATTAGCTTCACTGTGGTGATCATGTCACAGCATAAACTACATCAAAACACTTTAAATATATACAGTGTTTTTTGTTGGCTGTACTTCAATAAAGCTAAGGGAGATAAAAGAGGCTGAGAGTTCCCGGGAGGTTTGGCACTGGGCTCCGTGACACAGGCCTGTGTGACTCTGTGTGATCAGCTCGCCCTCATCTTGCGCTGACTGAGGCCAGCTGCTCTGATAGACGGGGTTTCGGAGAGGCACCGGAGGGGCAGTTGTGTCACTAGGATGGAGGGGGACGGACTGCCCGGCACCCAAGGACTTAGGACAGAGGGAGCAGGCATTGAGGGGACCTGGGGACCCCGCTCTGACCTCATAGCTTTTCCTGTGAGGTCACAAAGGTGCCCTCCACAGGGCAGTCACCAGCTGTGCCTCCCCTTCAGAGAGTCCCAGCATCCAAGAAGAGAAAGCTGAGCCCTGGATGAGACAGGTGGGAGACCGTTCCCGCCTCCCGTCCTGCGGACACAGCTTCTGGGACTGCGCTGGGGGCTCGCCAGGGGCAGCCGGGGCAGAGAAGTGCAGGAGCAAGGGCTCTTGCCTCCCCTAAGGTGGGCTGAAAGCCACTGGCATGAGGGGGACTGATTAACAGGAGGTAGAAGATACACATTTACTTACCGTGTGTGTGGAGATTGACTCCTCAGTGCGGTACAGAGGTTTTTAAAGAACGGGGGCCTGAAAAACAGGTTTTGGGAGGGAGGGAGGGAGGAATGAAACCCTCCAGGTGGCAGCCCTCAGAGGGAATCGATGGCAAGGGGACCCGGGGCTGTGTTAATGCAGATTTTCTACAGATGTGAGTTCCGCCATCCTCTACAAAACACAGCTTTGCAGTTACTGCTACCTGAGAGACCCGTAGCAGCCATCTCAAAATATGTCAGAGAAATATGTTTTGGGGTAAAATATTTCTAATTTCCATCAGAAGGAAGGAAGAGAGCAGAAGATGGGCGGTGGGGAGGAAAGGTATAAGAGAAATAGTTCGTGAACTTGAACCTGAACTGTTGGAGCTGGTCAGGACCCAACAGATCCGCCAGCCCAGTTCTCCCATCTGTCAAACACTGGTGTCATCTGGAACTCTCTGGAAAATCACCAGCAGGTAAGTGGAGAAGGAAAGAAAAGAATACAATTCACCAGCAACCAGAGACTTCCAGGCTCCAAAGAGGGGCCGTTTCCAACAGGAGGTGAGTTCAGTACAAAATCAGGTTACGACAGTGGTTCTTTAAGTTTGCCACTTAGCAGAGATCTCATCTGGTTGATGTCTAAAGGGACAAAGGCAACTCCTGGAGGAGCTGTTTCCTCGCCCTGATGGCCAGTTAGCCGCTCACGTGTGCTTTGGGGGCACAGAGCGTCACACGTTCACGGAGAGTTACTGAGTGCCTGCCCTGCTCCACGCACCATTCCAGATGCTCCACGAACAGTGCACGTGCGCATCTCAGCCAGCAGCAGCTTGCAGTGTCCTTGGTGGGGGGCTCCGCACACGCCACCCCAAAACATGACTGCGGGAGACTGGAATACACCAACCCAAAATATGCCTCTTTGGTAGGCAGGATTAAGTTGAGCTGACTATTTAGAGAAACTGCAGACACAGGGGAAGCCCTGAAAAGTTAACCTTTTGGAAGAGAAATTTGCATCTACAAAGGAAATCTCCATTTGCAAGGGTGTCTCCCACTGCACTGGGAAGAGACACGACTGAATCACCGGAGACTCTTGTCAACGCAGAAGCGGTCAGCTTCAGTCTGCGTTATGGACCGTACCTTTGTGTTAGGAGCTTGCTCAGCCATCTCGTCTTAACTGGGACTTCCCCGCGCCATTCTCTGCCTGTGGTTTCAGCCACCCTTTGGAGATCTACTCTGGAGATTACTCATTTCTCTGCGTTGTCTCCCATGGAGACAGGAGGTATACCCCCTATTACGCTCCTGTTTGTGTGTCTCTTGTTAATCTGCCTTTTGTTACAGGGAAGCCCAGCTAAGAGCTCATGCAGGGGTGGAGGAGAAAAATTACCTTGCCGCCCCTGCATGGGTGCATGGGTGCGACAGATGCTTAACTGGTGATGCCAAGGGACATGGAGAACGTGCAGCTGAGAGGCGGCGGAAGAAGGCTGGCCAGTGCCAGCACGTTGCTATTTTCAGCAGGGTGCGGGGAAGGGGCAGGCTAGCAGGGCATTCTGAGCAGAGACTTGGAGGCGGTGGAGGAGGAAGTGTATGCCCAGCTGGACTAGGGGTAGCAGGCAGAGGCATGGCAGGAACCAAGGCCCGGGGGTGGGGGCGGGGTGTGTGTCTGGGCATGTTGGACTAGCAAGGAGGCTGGCGTGGCTGGAGAGACGTGACCACAGGAGAGTAGGGGAGGGAAGGCCAAGGAGGCAGCGGAGAGCCTGGCCTCCCAGGGCCTTGTAGAGTGAAGGATTAACCTTGCCCAGAGAGAAGTCTAGCCTGGGCCTGGCTCCTGGGAGGTGATCTGTATGGCCTCAAGATGTCCTGTCTGATAAGAATGTCATTTTACCTGGAGGCCTCGGGCCACACTGTACCAGCTTGATCTCTGGGGGGCCTGGAGACAAAAGATCAGCCATGAGGGCCGTCACCACATCTACGCGACCGAGCCCGCTGAGGGACTTTGGACACCAAGGCTCAGCTGGGCTCTCCCAGTTGGCAGTGCTCATGCAGGCTTGGCCCATGACTTCCTCTGTCTGTATCCTCCTGCTGTGATAAACATAACCACGCATATGACAGCCGTCGGCGAGTTCTGTGATTCTTCCAATGAATTATCAAAACTGAGGGAGGTCTTGCAGACCCCCAGAACTTGAAATTGGTGTCAGAAGTGAGAGCAGTGTTGGGACTGTCCCCTAACTTCACAGGCCTATAGAATGTTTTATGGACATTGGTTTTTACTTTGTATAAGTTGAAGGCTACTGCAGGCTGTGAACAGAGGAGTGACATGATGGAACTTATGTTTAATTTTTTTTTTTCTATTTGTAGAGATAGGATCTCACTATGCTGCCCAGGCTGGATTCAAACTCCTGGGCTCAAGCGATCCTCCCACCTCACCGTCTTGAGTAGCTGGGATTATAGACACACACGCATCACTGCACTTGGCATCTGCCTTGTGTTTTAATGAGATTGTACAGCTGCTGTGTTGAGAGGGGCTGGCGGGGTTGGCTGAGGGTAGAGGCAATGAGAACACTTAGAAAGCTACTAAAATTCAGTTTAGGGAAGACCATATTTGATCAGCGAGCCACAGTTGCAAGGAGGTGGGACAATGGCTGATCAGTTGGATCCAAAGTAGGTGCAGGTGCTCGGGGGGTGTCCTGAGGGTGGAATGAGCATGTTACCTGTGGAGTGACAACAGCAGGGACTTGGGTCCAGAGGAGGAGGCATAATTGGAGAAGGCAGAAGAGAGACAAGATGGACAGACAGCCTTGAATGAAACCCCAGGGGGACTTTCAGGTAAAGGTTCATAGAAGTGTAAATGGAAGGGGAAAGGTCTGGGGTGTGAAAGGCGGGTGGGAGCAATCGCACTTTCTTGTTCCCCCAAACGATGTGAGGGAATCGGCATTTGAGAAGGAAGAATCACGTTTATATTTCTATCGCTTAGAATTTGCAAAGGCCGAGAAGTCAGAGTAGCATTTGCTCACCATCACACTGGGACCATAGACCAGCGTCTCAGCCTGGGTTTTCCAGAAAGCAGATGGCAATGCAGGCAAGGCTTAAGAACACGTGCTTTACGGTGGAGTGTGGCCCAGTGGCAGGAGCAAAGGATGGAGTGAAGGATGGAAGGAAGGAGAGTCCGATGCAAAGGTGTGATGTCAAGCCGGGCACAGCTTCTGTGCCTCATCTCGTGGGGCTGCCTGAGAAGTGTCTCGGGGTCATCAGCTCAGGGAAAGAAAGGGGGAAGCACATGTGTCTATTGGCTCGGTTTCTTCCATGGTCAAAGGTTCGCCCCACAGTGTGTTAGTATTTCTCCAACTTCTGGGCACTCCCAGCTGGTTCCCACGTGCCAACCACCATACCAGGGCTGGCAGTGGGGACCCTAGTCTGGGTGCTGTTGGGTTGCTCCTCCTACAGACGCCAGCAGTAGGTGAGGCTGGGAGGGTGTGGAGTGGTGCCCAAGGCGCACCCTGACCGAGGCACAGTGTCTAATACAAGTAATGACTTCAGGAAACCTGTTGTCTTGGGAATACTCTGTTACTGATGGAAATCTAGTCAGTGGGTTCCCTCCAAGGCCGTTGATAATACCTGTAGTCTACTATAAAGTCATTCCTGTGACAGAGAGCTACAGTCGGTCACGGGCCATTCATTGAAATCGACTTTGTCCAACAGGATGAGGGACTTCATGGTTCATCCTCTGTCACAGGGCTGGAGTGTGGCTGAGGTTTGGCTTTAGCCAAGGCAAGGCAGTAAGTTGTTCAGTCCCCTTGAAAGCCAGCAGAGAACGACAATGAACCAGAAGACCAGGTGAAGCACGAACGGGCATAAGTTGGGAATAATGGCAGAGTTTTATATCTCTCTTTTAGATTCTTATGGGCAGACTGGCTCTAGGTAAGAAATCCCTCTGCTGAACCACTTGAGCAAAATGGACCCAGAGAAACAAGAGTTGAACAAACCATCCTCAGTATGTTTTACCCATCCTTGCCTCCAGCTGGATTATACAGTGCAAACTAGGTTGAAATAAATGTTGGAAGGAGGGATGTCAGACGAGGTCAGGAATGAGCTAGAGCCTATGGTTCATATCTGGAAACCATCTGATTCTGCCACGACCTTCTTCACTTCTGCCCACACCTCAGTGTTCTCGAGACAATGGACAGGAACAATGGACTTGTTCCTAAGCAACTTGGAAGTTCTGTCCGAGAGGCTGTGATGACACATTCTGTGTTCCTACGATGACTCTATTCTCATGCTTTGCAGCAGGGCAGTTACTAAGCTATTTTTGGGGTGACTTTTAGGCTATGTCTACACCCAAGAGACTGGCATCTGATAAATGCCTGTGGTTTTTGTTCAAATGAAGACACAGTTGATGAATGCTTAGCTAGAAGTTATAATGATAAATTCAATAAGCCTACTACAGCCTGAACTGCCATCTTTATTTGGGCTAAGCTTGCTAAATGTCAATTGAAATTTTGACCAGAAGAACCTGAAGCTTGGTTACAAAATCCGCCATGCTTGTCAGACATATGTAATTCACTTGTCTGGAGAGGCTTGTGTGCTGTGGAATGATTAGGAAATGGTCTTTCATTGTGATTGTTTACCCCCAAGAGCGATAACAATGTCCTGCTTTTTCATTTCCATAGCTGATATGCTGGCTAAAAAACCTGGAACGACCCAGCATGCTGAAAATCTTTGGAAGACCCTTATTTTGCCTGAAAAAGAAAGTCAAGCATTTGGAATAAATAACATGAAATGATGTGAATGGTAGAGACCCAAAAAATTTCTCTTCTAAAAAAATTCTGCAGATACATGCTCAGGAAAGCCAAATGCTCTGCAACCGTATGAAGAGGCTCTGGGAGAGGTGCCAATGTTTTATTTATTATTTTACTAAGTGATTATTTTTTAAATGTGTGGTATCTATGCATATGAGATTGGTTTAACTAGGACATCTCATTTCCTAAACTCTGTAGATAGAAGCGAATTAGCCATAATTCAGGTTAGCTCAAAATATATCCTTTGATTACCTTTGTGTTGCATGACTAAATCGCCAACCACTTCCAACCTTACTCTCTCGAAAGTTTATCAGTTTTCACCTAATACTTTTCCTGTGTATTTAACTTTTGATACAGTTCCTTTGAGTCATACAGTAAGTTTGCCCAGGTGAAGAATTTCTGATCTATGTTCAACTCATAGATTCCATTTATAAATCTCCAAATTAATCTGCTTCCATTTTTGTCACCCTCTTCTACCTTCCTCTGTCCCTTCTTCTGTCCCTGCTTATACTGATGGTCCTGTCTTAAGTTATGCCTTGGATGAAAAAAAATAAAACCTTTTGTTATAGGAAATCTCAAACATAATAATGTGATGAGCCCACATGTACTCATCACCTAATTTCTATAATTATCAATTCCTGGCCAATCTTATGTCTGCAATACTTCACCCCTTAAGAAGTACTGGCTATAATGGAAAAATACTAATAAATTGGATACATGAAAATCAAGAGCTTCTGTTTATCAAAATATATTATAAAGGGCATGAAAAGCAAATGACTCATTCTGGAAAATGTAAAGAACTCCTAAAACCAGACAACCCAGTAGAAGAAAAATGAGTAAGAGACTTAATCAAAGAGGACACCCACATGGTTTAACAAACTTAGGAAAAGGTGATTTTCTATTAGTAATCAAAGAATTACTAAAAACCACTATGGAGAACAATCTGGAAGTTCCTCAGTAAGATGCACAGAATTGCCATACGACCCAAAAATGCCACTCCAAGGTATGTACTCAAAGGTATTGAAAGCAGGGACTCAAATATTTTTACATGCATGTTCATGGCAGCATTATTCACAATTGCCACAAAGGGGAAAAATTCAAATGTCCATCAATAGATGGATGCCTAGACAAAATTTGGTATGTAAATATAATGAATTATACCTCAGCCAAAAAAGGAATGAAGTACTAAATACATGGAACAACATAGACGAACCTCAGAAACATTGTCTCAAGCGAAAGAAGCTGGACACAAAAAGTTACATATTCATGATTCCATTTATATTAAATATCTAGAATAAGCAAATTCATAGGAACAGGAAGCAGATGGTGGTTGCCAGAGTGGCAGGAAAGGGGCCGTGGGGAGTCACTGCGTCACGGGTGTGGGTTCTGGACTCACGAAGAAGTTTCAGAACCAAACACAGGTGGTAGATGCACAGGCGTGTTGTGAATGTTCTTAATGCCCCTGGATTATTCATTTAAAAATGGTTATGAAGCACAATTCACAACTGCAAAGGTGCAGAATCAGCGTAAGTGCCCTTCAATTCATGAGCGGATTAAGAGAATGTCGCATGTGTTTGTATACTGTATGTGTACATACACACCCCCATGGAGTGCTACTCAGCCAAAAAAGGGAATATGGAATAATGTCATTTGCAACAACGTGGTGGGAACTGGAGACCATTAGCCTAAGTGAAGTAGCTAAAGAATGGAAAACCAAACACCGTATGTTCTCGCTAATAAGTGGGAGTCCATAGATGGGCACACATGGGCACAAGTGATATCAAGAAACCAAGAAGGGGGGAGGGTAATCAGAGGGTGGGTGTAGGATGAAAACTTACCTGTTGGGTATAAGGATCATTATTCTGGTGATTGGCACACTAAAAGCCCTGACTTAAGCATTATATGAGATATCCAAGTAATAAAAAACACTTGTGGGCCCGGCGTGGTGGCTCACGCCTGTAATTCTAGCACTCTGGGAAGCCGAGGCGGGAGGATCGCTCAAGGTCAGGAGTCCGAGACCAGCCTGAGCAAGAGCGAGACCCCATCTCTACTAAAAATAGAAAGAAATTAATTGGTCAACTAAAAATATATATAGAAAAAATTAGCCAGGCATGGTGGCGCATGCCTGTAGTCCCAGCTACTCGGGAGGCTGAGGGAGGAGGATCGCTTGAGTCCAGGAGTTTGAGGTTGCTGTGAGCTAGGCTGACGCCACGGCACACTAGTCCGGGCAACAGAGTGAGACTCTGTCTCAAAAAAAACCAACAACAACAAAAAAACACTTGTACCCCTTAATATTTTAATAAATATTTTAAATAAAAAAACCTTATACTAAAAAATGGTTAATTTTATGCTATTTGACTTTCACCTCAATGAAAAGGAAAAGACCGTATAGTATATGAGTCTACTTATCTAAATTTAATCAACAGACAGAACAAATTTTGGGAGTCAGAAGCTGGGGTAGCCGTTCCCTTCGGGGAGAGGGGCGGAGGTCGAGTCTGTGAAGAAGCACAAAGAGGAGCTTGGGTGTGCTCAAGTCCAAGCCATCCCTGCTAGAGCCTCACACTTGTCCACCAGGGTCAGCTGGGCCTGCTGGGGACCGTGTGTGGTGTACTGCTGACCCAAATAACGTCACACTGTGTGATGACCGATACTCAGGAGAGACTCATCAATCGCCTCCTGTGGCCAGTGTCTCTCGGAAGCCTGTGTTATTTGGAAGGAACCTTTTCTCTGTATCTCCTCCTCGTGCGCACACATTCAGAAAGACCAGTGGTCGCCTGCCAGAGAGATGCGGCTCCCCTTGCCCTGCAAGCTTGTGAATCCAGTCTAAGTATGTGGACTTTGAAGCTGGCAACGCTCTACTTCTTAACCTGGGCGGTGCTTCCACAGGTGTGTTCACCTCGGGATGCATCACTGAGCTGCACGCACTTAGGGTTCGTGCACTTTTCTGTGAATATGTTGGCCTTCAATACATAAGTTCATTTTAAAAAACAGAAACAATAAAACACAAACAAACAAGCTTTAGATCTTCGGAAAACCTGGATGTCCTGACTCCTAATCTATTGCTTTTTCTTTATGCCTCAAGTTTTAAGGGTTTCTTGCAACCCTTAAGAAAATACAACACAATGACCCTTCGCCTTTGGTTCAAGGCTCTTTCTTCCTTGCCCATCCTGCGGATTTTTCCCACATTGGCTTTTTGGCATAGGTGATTAATTATATCCTTCAAGCAATGTTTATTTACCACCTACTTTTGTTCAAGGCATATAGGTGGGACCAAAGATTCCAAGAATATTAAGGTTCGTATTCCCAAGAATTATACAGCAAAGGGATGATTTTAGTAGTGATGCTTATTCGGAGTGAGGAGGACAGCATCTGAAGGCATTGCTTGTTCTAGAATATCTGGCTCATGACAGGCAAGTTATAGCTCCCTTCTGCTTGTCAGTCTTGAGAGTTTTGTCTTCGATTTGGACAATGACAGCAAAGGCACCGTCTATAAAAGTTTACTCTCGAATGCAGACTGCTCATCAAGAGAGAAAGTAAGGAGAAAGGGTAGAAATTAGAAGAGAAATTGAGATGCCTCAAGCTTTCACATCTCAGAACACCTGACAGGGATGATCACTTTGTCTTGAGAAGATGAGTCAAGTGATGGTCCTGCCCAAGCAGGTAGCCAGTGGCAGGCAGTCCTGCTCTAAGAGCCGCCTGTGAGTGACAAATATGATTTCAGAACTTTGTCCAAGACGGGGCCACCCACAGCAGCTCTGAGTGAACTATGTTCAGGAACCACTGAAAAGTTTGAAGTTTAGCAAGAAAAAAGGAGCAGAAATAAATAAATAAATAAATGGAATATGGACCAAAAAAGGCAGTAGAGGAAGAAGGGAGAAGAAGCAGATACAGTATGTGCTTGTCTACTCCACTGGCTTTCCTAATTGAAGGAGCATCGAGCCAAACTTGCCACAGTCACTGTGACCTTGCTACAGGTAAGGGTGCAGGCTGGGTCTCTTCCAGGCCAGGACAATGGCACAAGGCCCTCATTTCAGTGAATCTGATTGCTACTAGTCAATGTTTTGGTTTCTCGGTGATTGGAGTCTGTGGAAGAATTGGGGCTTTCCAGTTAGACAGGATCATTTGAATTATGGATTGTTATGTTGGGTAGATCTATTTCTAGTTTTCCATTGTAGGAGACACAAGCATAGCTACATGGATGCCACGTAGACCTCCAGGAACACGCCTGTCGTTGAACAAATTGGTTTCATTTTTCACTGCGATGAAAGAGAACACAGGAATGGAGGAATTGCTTAGTGTCTCTGTAGGACAGTGTTCGAAATGGCTTATAGGATTTGGACCGTGTTAGGTGGTTTGAGAAAGGATTTAAGGAAGTGGCACTTTGGTCTGAATTGGATGCTGTCAGGAAGTGGAGTTAAGTCTATAATTGGGCATCTTATCTAGAAGGTGGGAGGAAGGAAGCCACATGAGAGCTTTAATTGCTGAAGAGTCAGCAGTCGGTCATATTAGCTAGGATGGGGTAGGGACTTGGTATTTGGTGGCTTGGACAATATTTGTGTTTTGTCTGTGTTCTGACATCATATAGAGTGATCTTATTTTTGTCATGATCCTTTGTGGTCACAAAGTGGCCTTCTCTGATGCTGATGTTTTGTGCAATCATGTATATTCAACAGGACAGCACCAAGACCTAATTGTGAATACCAGAACAACTTTTAGCAACACCATGTCCAGCTGATCACACCAGGCAAGGTCCTAGATGTCAGGACTGCTTTTCTCTTTCTCAGCTAGCAGTGTATAGCTAAAAATAGAGCCTTTCCAATCAGGTGATATGTTAAGTAGGACTAGGTTTTGTCACATTGTGTAAACAAACATCCCAAAATAACAGTGGCTTCAATGATAAAGATGTTTATCTCTCTTCCACGTGTAAAATAATTCTGGAGGTAGATCTTCCATAGTTGCGAAGGGAGAGCCATGATCACCAGGGACCATGCTATCTCAGAGCTCTGTCTTCCTTAGCTTTTTGATCCTTGGACTTATGGTCCAAGATGGCTGCTCAAGTTCCAGCCATCACACTAAGATTCCATCTGCAGAAAGAGGAAGGGAAGAAGAAAGTGCCCTGGCTCCTTTTCTCCAGAAACTCCCTGAAAGTACCATTCAACCCATTTCGTATTTTATTTGCCAGCATTTGATTACAGAGCAAAGATGTTTGTGAAGTGCAATCATTCAGGTGACAATAGGTTCACTTGAATAATTTTTTTTTTAATTAAAAGAGAGGTAATAATTGGCTATGGGGGTGGCTGGCTGGATTTGGGATAACACAAGTGCCACACTGAGTTCTATGAAAAGCTCGGCTCCTGTTGTATGCAAATGTCCCTAATCTTTGGTGAAACAGCAAGTGGCTAATTATGTCAAGGGCAGCCTCCTTTCTGCCCTTTCTTTTGTAACAACCTCAAGAGTTCAAGTTTCCAGAGTGAACTTTCATTCCAGTCTTTTGAAGCTTAGCGGCTTTATTGAAAAGAATATTGTGATCCGCTGGCCACGTTGCCGGGCTTCCTGACAACTCACCTCTAGCAGCGGGGGAGAAATAGTTGCGTGGTTGGAGAGATTTAACTTAAAAATGGGTAAAAATCATTCTTGCACATTTATTTTTAAGAATAACTGAATTCCTTTGCTTGGAAGAGTTATAAAAATTTCTGTGTGTTCCTCTTTCTTTCTTTCTTTTTTTCAAAGGAGGTAATAAATAAGGTGGATGAAATTGTAAACAAAAAGTTCATGTTGGTGCCGTAACTGCGTGCAGACATCTGGGCTGGAAATGTGAGAAAATTGTAAAGAATTTGGAAAGGTTCAAAGGCTCGGGTTATTAAAGTTTTAATAATCTTCTTTTCTGCAGGGCTAACCCCCTGCTATTCTTTCAGTGCAGTTGAAAAACAAAATATGGACAAAATGGTAGTTAATTAGTGCTGAATCTTCCTTGGAAAACCTATAGAAATCACTTGGGATTTTTATAGAGGCTGAGAGTTGGTCTGAAAAGGTATGGCTTCCTTTTCACTTAAGAAACTTAGTGGATTTTTGTTAGATTTTAATGAAATAACACATATTTATTTCTTTATAAAGAAAGAGATATATGAATTTTTCTTCTAAAGAAAAAGAATAATAGGTGACTGAAAAACACTATTTTGCAAGAATTACCTATGCAAACAATTTCACTTAGTGTTTTAACTTTTTCCCATTGATCAATCAGAGCAAAACAAAATATTAATTGCCTGTAGTAATATGCTAATGAACAAATGATATGTCCTTAAGTCAATTGCCAAATTTTTTGATTAAAGGCACAGTACTTCCTCATACTTGAAATATGGTGAAAATTGTAAAAAATGATTTCTCTTCTGAGTAAAACACAATTTATTTTTGCCACAGACTTGTCATGCCGGTGTTGCTATTTTTCTGTTTGCAATTAGTTTTCTTTTAAAGCCATCTTAAAAGTACATAGCACGGGACACGGAACGCAGCGTGTATTTTGCTATAGGGTGCATAAGACTATACTTAGTGTATGAAACTTTTATGGGAGGTATGTATATACATATAAAAATATGCACATATGAAGTCACATGTGTGCATTTGAAATACGCAGACACAAGGAATACTTTCAATCGTGCTGTATCAAGGATGGTGAAAGAATTTTACTCCGTTAAGTTCCAGCCCTGAGCACTGAAATATGATTTGCAAGAGATGATGCTGGGCTCGTTTTAATGGGGTAAGTGATTCCAAATGCAAGTCCGTATCACAGACTCCCAGGCTCTCTGTGAGACTAATTGACTTTGCTGTAGAGTTTTGGCAAAGCTCTTATTATTTTTACTACATTTTCCTCTTTAATAATGTAAAATTGACCTAACTTCTAAAATTCAAGTTACCCTTTATGAGTTTGTTAGCCCTTCCTTCACCAAATTAATGACTGACTAGGCAAGACAGCCAGGAATATTTTACTACCCTGGGCATTTGTTAATTGGTTGTTCGTTGGACTGTATATGAGGGAAAATTATTGCTACTATAAACCAGAGAGTGTAAAGGAAAAGCAGTGATATAAGTATGGAACTGGCGTGGGTAGGGAATGCCAGTAATGTCCAAGTTCTGTTTTTCTGCTAGAGGGTTCCCCTAGGAAGACTGCAAATGCCGAAAATAAAACGCAACAGACCACATCGTAATGTAGAAATTCGTTGTGGTAACTCTCGGAAAAGAAGATTCATTGTTTTGGTTTGCTTTGCAAGCCCTTATGATAAATTTCTCTTGTTTTCTACAGAACATGTGTGCTCCCCGAGCAAGCAGTAAGTAGTAGAATCTATTTCACCTTGAACATGGCTGCAAAAGTAGTTTGATCCTCTGGGCTGGGAGAGTGATTAGGAAGAAATAAAAATTCCAAGGCTGGAATTTCTGACCCTTCAGGAATGTGAGGTGTACATTAATTCCACTTCTCTAGGCCTGACATTCCTTGGAAACTTCCCTTGGAATATTCCAGGGAAAAACCCCAGACACAGAGACAGAGCCCCTAGCTCGTTCTCCCGCTGTCCACTTTTGCCCCCATCCGGGGCTCCCTCCTAGTTCTGCTTATAAACGCCAATCAGACACTGTTTTAACTCATGTTTGAAACCAGGCAAGGAGGCCGGCTCGTGTTGCAAAGGTTTCCAGCGGTATCAGGTAATTCACTCTGAGCTGGGCTCCATTCGGAAGGGTAGCCGAGACCTGAAAGGCTGCACGATTCATTACCAATTCCCAATTCCCTGGGCCATCCGGTTCCCTGGCAGAAAAGCTTCCGATGAATTTGCGTTGCAAATTGAAAACATGCTGTCAACAGCAACGAGTCCAAAAGATGTTTACCTTAATTTTTCCAAGGAGGCTTTTACATGTGGGTGTTTTTGTTTAAGGACCCGCATTCTAGATTTCCTCTGTGTCTGGGGTTGGTGCTGTTGTTACAAAGGGGTGGTCACGACCTCCTGATAGGGAGAGATGATGAAGTGGCTGCATGAGGACTTGCTGGGATTCCTGCCTGTGCGGGGCCTGTCCCTTTTCCGTGGAGCCTGAGACATAACTTTGCGTTGGCTGTGGGTTGGCAGATGTCACAGTTGACACGGCCATTCCATTTTCCTAAGGGCACAGGCACCTGGACATCATACTGTTAAAAGGCTTCTTTTGCAGATAATTAAGCTGAGGTCCAGATCGGTTGTGTCACTTCCCCAGGGACACCTGGGTAGTGAGCATCAGGGTTGAGTCTGGAAGTTTGGGTTTCCCGGAAGCCGCCAGCTTTCTTTCGCCCTAGGTTTTGTGCTTGGGCTAAGTAGTTGCTAATGATTGATGTGTATAAAATAAAGCATTAGACAGAAATTAATTTATAAGCCTCTGTTTAAATGGAGACCATCAGGACCTAGGCCTCGAAGGACAAATATTTAACCCTTTGAACCTTGTTTGCAGGTGATATCCGCCCACTTTCTAAAGGCGCAGTTGGAAGCAGCCCATCAGTTTGGCTGGAGTGGAGGGGTGTTCTAATTTCGGGTTAATGTAG
Organism: Lepilemur ruficaudatus; assembly: GCA_963574885.1. NCBI lineage: Eukaryota > Metazoa > Chordata > Mammalia > Primates > Lepilemuridae > Lepilemur > Lepilemur ruficaudatus. Next base: position 21,075 of record CAUYRT010049814.1, read on the forward strand.
CATCCTGACGTCTCTGCTGCGTGGGAGGTCCACCGAGGGGTGTACTGGAGACCTGTGGAGAACAGTCCGGCAAAGCCCTGGGGATGCAGACTGGGGAGGCGCTACTCTTCCTTTAGTGGCTTGTTTTAAATCGGAGTCTTCTTTTACCCATAAATTAGAGTTGAGTGTATTTACTTAGATTACATGTCATCAAATCACAAGCCCTACTCAGAGATCAGACAAGTATTTTGAGCAAGTTTGAAAAAGAAACTTGTAAACTTGTAAACCCATTGTAAACTTGGGTGAAAAAAATGCCCATTTTTCTACTGCTGCCAAGGAGAAGGGAACCTGGTTTTGGCCTGGCAGAAAGTAGGGGTCCCATTCACGGTGGGCTCCTTCCACAGAGGGCTTTCCGGAGCCCACAGACCTTTAGCAAAGGGAGTTTGCTAAATGGCTCTCTCAGCCTAGCACATATGTGATGGAACTCAACGCTCTGAGACTATCCTACAAAGTGTTCGAGAAATAAGCAGCACATAGAATGTTCCCAAGACGCAAGAAATGAAAACAGTCGGAAGCTCAGACCTGGCTAGAGGTAAAGTAATGAGAAAGTGGAGACAGGACTCCAGGACATAAAGTGGCTGACCCATGGCTGGGGACTTCTTCTGTTCCATCAAAGTGGGATGCTCTTGTCATCCTTTCTGGGCCACTTCGGCCGCCCTAAAGAGCTCCCTCTGATCCTGTCCTTGCAGAACAAAGAGGACATGTGTGTGGCTCTTTCGCATTCACTTGGGGACTCCAGCTTCAGCTTTTTTATGGAAAGTGGTGAAGTTCTCCTAATCATCAGGCAAGTATCTTTTGAAAGGATTGCCCCAGCAGGTAATGGGGAGGGAAGACCATGGGTGTTGGAGTTGTCTTAGTCCATTCAGGCTGCCACAACAAGACAGGGTGGCTTATAAATAACAGACATTCACTTCTCAGTTCTGGTGGCTGGAAAATCCTAGATCAAAGTGCCTGAAGGTTCGTGTCCGGGGAGGGCTTGCGCCCTGGTCACCTTCTTGCTTAGTCCTCACGTGGTGGAAGCGGGGAGAGAACTCTCTGTGGTCTCCACTGCTTTGTTTGAGACAGAGTCTCGCTCTGTTGCCCCGAGTACATTGGCATCAGCCTAGCTCACAGCAGCCTCAAACTCCTGGGCTCAAGAGATCCTCCGGCCTCAGCCTCCCGAGTAGCTGGGACTATAGGTACGTGCCACGACGCCAGGCTAATTTTTCTATTTTTAGTAGAGACAGGGTCTCGCTGGGGTCCCTTTTTATTATATGGGCACAAATGGGCACAAATCCCACTAATGGAGGCTCTATCCTCATGACCTAATCACCTCCCAAAGGCACCCCCTCTGAATACCATCACGTTGGCGGATAAATTTCAATATATGAATTTTGTGGGGACACAGTGTATTGCAAGAGTCAAACACACTTGGGACCGTCACAAAGAAAACATTCTATCTATTGCTTTGTATTAGCATTTAATTTTTTAGATACAAACGTGTTAAGATTTTTGCTAGAAAAAAAGAATCAAAATGTTTACCCAAGAGATCAGAAGACCAGATAGAGAGACCTTAGGACTAACAGTCATCAAAAAACTGATTTCTACTCTTGTAGGAAAATGACTCAAAACACTTTCTTCTTCTTTTTTTCCTTTTCTTTTTTTTCTTTTTTTAGTCTCCATCATAGGAAGATAATCCCAAAAGATTTTTACTGGAGGTGACAAAGTTGCACGAGTAAGAAATGTGCTGACTTCTAGGTAATGTTTATTCCCTACCAAGTTTGCACATCATAAAATTTGACCTGGGCCACTTGATGAAGTGTGGCTCTCGGGGAAGAAGACTTCGCTAGTTCAGTCTTCACGAGGATATTTGTTATCTAGAGCATCACTGAAAGAAAGTACGTCACAGTAGAGAACCTGAGTCTAGGTTTGACTGCTATTTCCCTCAGTCGACTACAGTGCATCAGTATTCGGTAGCTCAGGACTAACCATGGTTGGAAAACTTGGAAAATTTTTCCTTGTGGAAACTGATGGATCTGAAAGTCAGCACCGAGGCATTTGCCGGAGTTGAGCTCAGGGCATTTAGAATTCTGTCTCAGCTTTTATCAGCCAGTTGTGCCTTGAGTCAGGGCCATGAGCCTTGGGTGTGTCACCACTGGGGTGCTACTTGGATCGTGTCCGAAGATGTTAGGGCTGGGCATGGTGGCTCATGCTTGTAATCCTAGTAGTCTGGGAGGCTGAGATGAGAGATTTGCTTGAGGTCAGGCGTTTAAGACCAGCTTGAGCAAGAGCGAGATCATATCTCTACTAAAAATAGAAAAATTAGCCAGACGTGGTGGCACATGCCTATAGTCTCAGCTACTCGGGAGGCTGAGGCAGGAGGATTGCTTGAGTGCAGGAGTTTGAGGTTGCTGTGAGCTATGATGATGCCACTGCACTCTACCCAGGGTGACAGAGAGAGATTCTGTCTCAAAAACTAAAAAACAAACAAACTAGACATTAGGATCAGATCCCAGGAGAAGTCACGTCAGATGGTGGGTGACCTTCTCGGATGGGCCAAGAGGAAGGAGAATGCAGGAGGAGGCCGGGCCGAGGGTGCCTTAAACGAAAGAATGAGAACAGAGTCCAGTAAGCACCCAAGGAGAGGAAGGTTGTGAGCTTCCACGGCCACTTCCACTCTGTCCCCACCCTGCCACGTCTGTGGGGCCCCTCGGCACAAGCCTAGAGCGGACAGACGCCCGGTGATTCTCGGAAGCGCCTGGTGGGGAACCTGCCCGCACTTGTATCAGCAGTTAATGTCCCACCAACCTAACTGCAAATGTTAGTTATTACAAAGTTGATGGAAAGAGGCATAAGGTACCCTTTGGAGCCTGCGGCCTCCTTATTTCAATTTTTGAGACTAGTTCTATGAGTAGTTACCACCTAAAATGGCCTTTGGAAGGTTCTGTATCAAAGCCTGGGATGGAGCTTTCTGGGAGACGAACTTTGGGGGCTTGTATTTTAAGTAGCTCTTCATTTTTTTGAGCCACAGGGACAGTGACTTACAGGGACCTTACTGAACATTTATCTCTGGTCTCTGGATACGGGCAGTGAACATATCCAGACTCTTGCTCCAGCCTCTTTGAAAAAGCTTTCGGAGCGGCAGGAACGTGCCATAAGAAGGGTCACCTTGGCGACTGCTCCAGCTTTCTGAGAACATAAGGATCGGTGATGTAGGGAAGTCAAAGATGGGGCATCAGAAGCAGATGAGACTCCAGGCTCCTTCCTCGTGTCTTGGCCGAGTCTGCTGGAGAGCACCTGGCACGTTTTATTTTGGGGACGAAGGACAGCACTGTGTCTAGTCTGCCTGTCCATGCCGAACTCCAAAGGCGGTCGTTACACTCTGCCTCCTGAAATTCCCTTTGTAGTCCACGAGGGCGAAGTGCTCGTAACTGCCCGGGGCGTCGCTGCACATGGGGAAAGAGTCGCCATGCTTCAGAGTCGCCATGATTCACCCCCAGCGTGGTATTTCAAGCGTGACTGGCGTCGGTGCTGCACGGTGTGTTTGGTCCCAGCGTGCAAATCAGACCGGGGTCTCTTGCTGCAGAAAGCACTGAGCAGGCATCAAACGCCAGCTCACCGGAGCTTGGAGTTGTCCTTGACTGTCCCCTGCGCACCGCTGGTTTAACTGGGGTGCCTGAGCAGTGCGGTCAGTTGCCTAATCCTATTTAAAAAAAAGAACTATCTTAGAGCAGTTTTCTGATAGAGAAATATAGTACAAAATAATGGTTTTGTGTTCCGGTGAAAAATAGAGTTCAGATAGAATGTCTTGACCGAACTAAAATCATTAAAACTAATTGGAATTCTACAGACCAGTTCCAAAATAACTCAGTTTGGTTTGCTGATGCATCATTATTCTTTTCTAAATGGCATTGATAGAAACGTCACTGTCAATGGGATACAAAAATTTTTATTTTTCTTCAAATTCTGGAACTGATCTTCATAATACAAGGAAAATCAACCAAGCGTACTAGAATAAAATGCAGGTGGAAACGTTCATGTTATATTACGTCTCCGAATTTCTGGAGAAATAGATACAAAGATGGTAATTCCAATTCCCCGAGAGAAGTAGCGAAACCTGGACAAGATGTTGGTTTGAATAATGGTGCTGCGAGCTGCTCTTACCCTTAACTGGAGTAGTGGTGAAACTGTAGCCGTGGAGTGGTGTGTTTAAAACCCACCAAGAGGTTTCGGCAGGAGAGCGGAACTGCAGAAAGGAGGGAATCATTAACCACAGAAGGGACTGAAGTGGTTTAATAATTATGTTGTTTCAAGGGGGAAGAAAAGAATCTGCCTAAAGTAGAAGGGGAAAGGAAGGATTGATAAATAGAACGTATTTCTGTCCTACACAGTCAGCGGGTGGGACTACTACAGGGAACGGTCTATTAGCTAATTGATCTGCTAGACTCAATAGAGAACTCTAGCTGGAGATCAAAGAAAACTCCCTGCTACAAAGGCAAGCGGCAACCTTGGACCAGATGTTTTCCTTCCAGCTCTGTCATGCCTGATAACTGTAGAGCGTGGCTGGATCTGGCCAAGGGCCTGGTCCACACGACTGCTGATTTGAAAAGCAAGGGGTGAGTGTGTACACGCACGTGCGCGCGTGTGTACCTGTGTACTTGCAAAAGAAAGAGAAAAAACAGCTTCAAAGTCAAAAAGGTTCAAAGTATAAGCTTCATTTGGGAGCTAAGAAATTATTTTCTCTCTGTTTATTTGCAAAATGAAGGGAACCAAAGAATGTGCCAAATGTCAACTTTTCAAAAGGTTCTTATACCTTAAATGTTCTACAGTTGGCATGCATGATAACACACACTAGGGCTGCATTATCATACATATGTATTACAATAAAATGAAGGATAATTTGAGTAATGGATGACGCTATAGAGATTCCACTAGTACTGCTAGTCTATCTGGCTTTTTTGATGTTTAGAATAATAGTTTCGAGAGTTAAAAGTCCAAACATTTTTCTTTTAATCAGAATCCTAGATTGTTAGTTTACATGTATTACTCACTTTTATCCTTTCCAGTTCTAACTATGTGTTCTTGTTCTGTTTTTTTTGCACATCTGGGTAAGGTATTATTTATGACGAGGCAAAATATTTGGTTTAGAAGTTTCTTTGAAATGCATGTAGATTTATCAATACTTCCTTTCTGTGAACTTGCAAAGATTCCTGCAGTCTTAGACATTTTGAAAAATGGGATGTCTAGAATTACCTTGATGTGGTTAGTTTGGTCTGGTCCATGGTCTTTCTTAAATTACCACATTGCTTTCTCAGTTGATAGCGAATATCACCAAAAGGTCATTAGTTTATCTGATTGGTGGATGTATTGGGGTTCAGAGATGTTTAGATTGAACCGTAACTGATTTTAGACAATTAAATTCCCCATAAAAGGAAAATTTCCATAAAATGTCTAAATGTTGGTGCTTTCATGATACCTGAAATTCTCAAACGATAACCTAATTTTTTAAAGCTAGGTTTTTGTTTCCGTTAAAATTTAGCTTCTAGCATTTCCCATTGCCTTTTGTGCGTCTGCGTGTGTATGTATTTAAAAGAAGTATTTCTTAGATGATATAGTTATCATACATGTATTTATCAGATAACTTCCTGAAAACCTAATTTGATAGAGCGGAAGGAGTTAAAGGTAAAGACAACTCTCAAAAGGACAAAGTCTATATACTGTCAACTTCGCCAAGTGTCTTCTTGTTCAAAGTGGCAGACGGAGTGTGTGTGTCAACCCTCACGCTTTCTCCAGGTCCCTTGGAAATGGCTGAAATTACTGGTTGCCCACGGGCTGTTTGTTCACCTATGAATCTGTCCAGTGAAACCGCAGCAGAGCTGGGCATCAGTGAAGAATCCCGGAGTGCGAATCAGCGCTGGCAGGTAGAAAGCAGATGCCTGTATATGGAAAGCAAACAGAAGGAAGAGCAGAGAAGGGATTCCAGAGATAAGAGAGGGCTGGAGAAGCTCCGAGTCTGCCATCATCAAACACACCGGACACGAATGGGTCAGGAGCACTCTTCAGAGGCTCTGGATTCCGGACTCCGGGATACCGTCCCTCAATTAGAGTTTTCCCTTCTCTGGTCCTTCTTCACACCACCGCACAATTTCAAAGCAATTATGGGGAAATTGTGGCAAGTAGATCAAACCAAACAATTTGTAAAGAACTCTAACCCTTAAGGGTCAGGGGATGCAGAAGCTGGGCCTAGAGGAGAAGCTGCCGGTAGCCTGAGCTCCACGGCACACACTGGGGAAGGCGGCTTTGCCCAGGCGTGAACTTTGTCCGAGTTCTTCATGCCCCAAGCAATCTTGGGGTCTCCAGATTGCTCTCCCTAGATGACAGGGAATCCTGCCTGTCAACCACTCCAGTCGCTCACCCGGTGTCTGCACACAACTCCCTTATCTAAGGAAGAGTCCTGAGAAACTGCCGTCACCTGTGCTGATCAGCTCTGTCTTTCAGTCACAGGTGCAACACCAGGTATTTGATGATGCCAATTTCATGAAGGGAAGGATTAATATGAACAAATAAAACAACTGATCCTAAAGAAAATAGATAGAACTTAGGGAACTAAAAAGAACTTTAGAAATTGTCTTTTTAGATTTCTCAGAACAATTCAGGATGATTATATTCTTAAAATAAAACAAGTTGCTATGACCCAATCAGAACAAGAAGCGCTCCTGATAATTAAAATATATTGTTAAAATAAGAAATTCAACAGCTGGATTGAAAAATATGTTGGACATGACCAAAGAAAAGTACTGGAAGAAAAATAAATGAAGTCTTCTAGTATATAGGGCAAAAAGACAAAAAAGGTGAAAGAGAGAAAAGTTAACAAGCATGAAGAATGGTACCATCTAGTAGGAAAGGAATAGGGAACAGAGGAAATGATACAATCAAATAATTGGTAGATGAAAATTGCCTTACATAAAGGAAGACATGAATCTTTACCTGGAAAAGTCCCATCAGATACTAAAACAGATTAATTAAAAACAAAATCCTGGTGATACTTGGGTAGTACAAGGATAGAGAAAAAAATTCAACAGTTTCCATAGAGAAAAATATAAGCTTCTTAGAGATGCGTAATAATCAAACCAATACCAGCAGACCTCTTAAACTTCTCATTGGCAAGAAAACAATGGAACAGAGTCCCAATGTTCTGACATACAATGATTTTAAACAAAGGAGGGCAAACTTTTTCTATAAGAGGCAAGATAATAAATATTTTCGGTTTTGTGGGTCATGTGGTCTCCTTTGCAGCTACTGGACTTTGCCATTGCAGCATGAAAGCAATCATAGGCAGTATACAAAGGAATGAGCACGACCGTGTTTCAACAAAATCTTATTTCCAAAAGCAGGCGGTGGGATGGATTTGACTGATGGGCCCCAGTTTGCCAGCCCCTGCCTTTGAACATGGAATTCTATATCCAGCCAAACTATCCACTGAGGATGGGGGCAAAATAAAGATATTCTCAGGCAAGCAAAACTGAGAAAGTTTAACAATCATGCCTCCTACATGAAAAAATAATACCCAGGAAGGAAATCGAGCAAAACAAAAAAGGAAAAATAAGGATGACATGAGGCAGAAGAAACAGTGGCAACTGCGTGTCACCTAGAAGTTTGGAACATTCTATCCTTAAAGTGGCAATGGTGTATGACATAGGATTAATTACCTTTCCTTCTCTATGAGCTTATTTAATTCTGCATGGAATAATACTTTTTTGTGTGTGCGTGACAGGGTCTCGCTCTACTGCCCAGGCTGGAGTGCAGTGGTGCCATCATCCCTCACTGCAACCTCCAACTCCTGGGCTCAAGTGATCCTCCTGCCTCAGCCTCCTCAGTAGCTGGGACTACAGGTGTGTGTGACCACTCCTGGCTAATTTTTCTATTTTTTGTTTTTGCAGAGATGAGGTCTTGCTCTTGCTCAGGCTGGTCTTGAACTCCTGACCTCAAGCAATCCTCCCACCTTGGCATCCAGAGGTACTAAGGGTGGCTTATAGGCATGAGTCACTGCCCCTGGCCATGGAATAATACTTATATAATCATAAGGTAAACACTGTACTATGAGATTAAAATTTTAGAATCAGTGGATGAACCACTGATGACATTGTTATAATCACTAAGCAGTATAAAGGCATAAACATTGACAATATAAAAATAACGCAATTAACAAAATTGGACAGCTGAGGCAGGAAGGAGGGGGGAAGTAGTGCAGATGCACAAAAGTTTACCTTTGATGAAGACAGTGGAATTGAAAAATGTAAGTAGACATATATTGTTTAGAATCATAATGGGCATCATGAAAAGAGATTTAAAAAGCAACAACAATTGCCGCTTATCAGTGAAAGTGGGGTAGTTGGAAGAATTGAACTTTTGGTTCTTTCCTTTTGGTTTTAGTTTCTTAACATGTACAAGTATTACCTTAATTTACAAAAATACTTCAAAGAAATCTATGGATTGGGGAGAGGGGGGCAAGAGCAATGTACATAACCTTAACATTTGTACCTCCATAATATGCTGCAATAAAAAAAAAATACAGAAAACAAAGAAATCTATGGAAAATTCATTTAGGGCTTAGGATCTTATTACATGGAGTTCACTTAAAGCTTAAAGGCTATTAAAATTTTTAAAACTTTTAATATGTCACCTGTAGTAAACATTTGTCAAAAACATTCTTATAATATTTCACTGGGCAAGTTAATTTAAAAGAAAATTGACAAAATTTTATAAAACTTTTCCTAAACCATTCCAACCTTTGCTAGTTAAAGTTTTTATGCTGAGAATATTACCTATTTTTAAAAATGAGGTTAAGTTTTGTGCTAGCTACTCTCAGGACACCTGTTAAGTAAAAATCAGAGGGGGTTGGCAAAGTACAGCCTGAGGGCCGACCATCTGCTTGTTGTAAATAAAGTTTTATTGGAACACTGTCACTTCTGTTTATGTATTTTCTATGGATGCTTTTGCTGGCCTTTTAAGAAAAAGTTTGCTGACCCCTTTAGCAGTATATCAGAAGCAACTGAAAACCTTGTTAAACCACAGATTGCTGGGCCCCCACCTGAGGACCTCTGATTCAGTAAGTCTAGGGTGGGACTGGAGATTTTGCACCTCTAACAAGTCCCCAGTGCTGCTGGTCTAGGGACCACACTTTGAGTAGCGAGGGGTAGACAAACCTGGATTTGAATTTTGGCTTTCCCAACTATAGGCTGTAGGATGTTTGACAATTTCCTTAATTTTTTTTGTTCATCTGTAACATGAGGGTTACTGTTGTTTCTGTCTTTTTTGATTAATCTAAGAATTTGATGAGATAATCTTGAATACACTTAGCAGACAGTATCTAGAACACAGAAGTCAGTTAAATGTTTACTATAATTAAGATATAATCATACCTTGCTAAGTGCTGATCAGGTATGAGAGACTGGGATAGAATGTCAGTTTCTAGGAAAATAAGATTTGAGTCATTTCCCTAAGTCTTCTAGATCTCATTCTTTGCATAACATTTTCCCTAAATACTGGACCAGCAGGAAAAAAAAATAACTGGCTTTAAATCATGTTCCTAATGATGTTAGGAATGAAGTATTAACACAAATGGAAAAGGACTGCAAAGGGGAGGTTATAGAAGAACTTTATGTTTCTTGCTCTCTTGTTTGGAGTAATTTCAAGTTTGAAAAGGAATGTATGATTTCCCACATGTGACATCTGGGTTTGTCTCTCTCTTTCAAGGCCTGTGTCCATCATCAATTTAATTCAACAAATTGTCACTGTGTATTATACTTTTGTTCCTTGGCACAGAGGGTATTTGCAATCCATGGGAGGAGGGCATGGATGAGCAGGGACATGTATGAAAGAGGTGGAAAGGGAACATTTTTGTCCTCAAGGAATTTATATTCTAATTTCAGATAAGATAGACCCTCATGCAATAGTGGCACGGAAGGCCAGGCAGGGCATAGCTAGGAGGCACAGGTAATATGTACAATCAGACTATCCACAAATAGTTTAGGAGAGTCAGGGGTCACTTGAAGGCTCATCCATGCCTTCCTCCCATGGATTGCAAATACCTTCTGTGCCAAGGAACAAAAATATAATACACAGTGACAATTTGTTGAGTTAAATTGATGATGGACACGGGCCTTGAAAGAGAGAGACAAACCCAGATGTCACATATGGGAAATCATACATTCCTTTTCAAACTTGAAATTACTCCAAACAAGAGAGCTTCAAGTCAAGGTCACTTGAAGGTGGGATTGTCAAGAGTGGATGGAAAATCTGCCACCACCCCCTGCCTCTCCCCTACCCCCTTCCTCCTTACACATAGTAGCAAAAATGCTTTAAAAATGTAAGCAGATGAAATTAACACAGCTTGGTTTAAACTTAGCTAGAGGTTGAGGAAGTAAATCACTGTTGAAAATGATGCAGGCAAGTAGCTCTTCGAAGAGCAAACTCTATCTTTCAAGTGTGTATGCTGTGACGCTTGGTTTTGCAGGTGGCACTGAAAATGCTACTGAAAATGTCTCAAGTTCAATAATTGCGCGACAGAGGGGGGTCCAGCTCAAAAAAAAATCCCACTAATGTTGAAAGCGCAGTCAACAGATTCCATGCACCCTACGTGAAGGATGGAAAACCTGACTTTGGAGTCATCCGAGGGGATGAGCTGGGACAGGACAGGAATTTTCCTCATCTTTTCCTCCTCTCGAGGCCGAAAGGCAGAGACAGACCACACTTGCAGCCAGGGAGTGAGATGTGCAGGGAAACTTGGCTCTGGGTCCTGGATCTCGGAGCAGTTATTCAGCACTCAGGCGGTCAGAGGACGTTTCTGAGGGTCGACGGGGCATGAGTGAGAAGAATATTTTGATGTGTCCATCAGTCCCCCTGTGACTGGCTGCACAGGAAGGAAACTATCCTCAGTCCCCTGGGGTGGGGGTTTCTGCCCTTCTGAAAGCTGGAATTTGTGGTTGAGTCCAAGGATGTTCACCCATGAAAGCACCGGGGGGCTGTCTGTCTGATGCAGAGCGAGACCCGGCCACACCCAAACTCTGCCCGACACAGAATCACAGTGACGTCAGATGATAATGCTGAAGTGACTAATGATGGAGACCTCATTAAAAGAGAAAGGCGACTACCTCCTGCTGCTTACCGGGGTAGTAGCCGTGGCTTAGTCATGGTGAAGACAGGCATGGGTGGATCTGTCACTCATTTATCTCCTCCTGGGTTTTAAATTGCCAGAAGAGGAGATTTATGGAAAACGTCTGCAACTTCTCATTCTCCCTGGGAGATAATCTGGGTCTCAGCCCCACTGCAGAGCACCCCACACCCGGTTAATTGCCTCACAGCCAGACAGGATCACTGGAGACCTTGTTTCCTGGAGCCGTCTTTCCGTATCAAAGAAAATATTGTACCGTTTTTGTTCATTTTTTTTCTCCCTGTGTTGAGTAAATTAACTTTGATTTTCGACAGTTTTGTAGGTGGAGGACTGGGGCGATTTAGAATAAAAACCACAAAAGTCCTTCAGTGTCGACTCCTTAACTGTGTGTAGCTTTCACGAGCAGCGACGGCTGGTGAGCCGGCCGGTTTCCAGCCGGGTCTGTGTGGCCCCTCCCTGCTCCCGGGGTTGGCTTTCTTCCTTGCTGTCCAGCCCAAACCGTTGCCCGTCCTTTGAAACTTCTGTTGCTCTTAGTTACTTGCACTGACATCTCTGCCAATAGGACAGATAACCAGGGATGTCTGTATGTCCACGTGTTTATCAAAGATCATCACCTACCTCGGGACCTCGTTTCAACTGTCCATGTACCATTTAAAGTAAGATCCTTAGAGACAGACCGAGTACCTTAGCAAAGGTTTACCAGTGGGCATACTAGAGAAAACTCATCCACGTCTTTCTCCGTAAAGGCAGCCTGGCATGGATTAGGAATTACATGAGTGTATGTATATAAATATAAGTGACCCTTGCACAACATGGGGTGTGGGGTACCAAGAAGTCCTTCCAGTTGAAAATCCATGTATAACTTTTGACTCTCCCAAAACTTAATAGCCTACTGTTGGCTGGAAGCCTTACCGTTCACATAAACAGTCAATTAACACATATTTTGTATGTTATATGTCATATATATTGTATTCTTACAATAAAGTAAGCTAGAGAAAAGAAAATGTTATTAAGAAAATCATAAGGAATAGAAAATATATTTAGTATTCATTAAGTGCAAGTGGATCAACATAAAGGCCTTCATCTTCATCATCTTCATGTTGAGTAGGCTGAAGAGGAGGAGGAAGAGGAGGGGTTGGTTTTGCTGTCTCAGGGTGGCAGAGGTGGAAGGAAAATCCACGTATAACTGGACCCTGCAGTTCAAACCTACGTTGTTCAAGGCTCAGCTGTATACATACAAAGCATCATTTCTATCATTAAGTAAGTATATGACCTTCAATAAGTCACTTAACCTCCCTAAGCCCTGGTTTTCTAATCCTTATACAAAGGTGAATTAGCTTATTTTTCTTAGACTTCAAAGTCACCTCTGTAGATACCATATTATCTTGCATATCCCAGAAATCTTTCTTAAAAACACAATTTCAGATTTATATTTATTTTGCAGTCTATTCCTATATTTAAGTCAGTAAGAGTCAAAACTTGAAAAAAACCCATCCTTTTTCATTTTGAATTTGCAGGGATTATTTTCTCTTGTAAACGAAGCCCTTTGTGAATATGCATTCAAAGTAAGAGCTCAGCTGGCGAAGAACAAGCCCTGGGGTCCTCTTTGTCAGGAGGGCTGGCTGGGGGGTTTTGATTGACCCTATGGACTGTCACCTGGAAAAGCGGGGCTGCCCCGAGGGGGACACTTTCTGCAACAAGGCTGAAGGGCCACCGGCCACAGGCACTGCTGTCTGCCTCGTTTCCACTGCTCAGGGGGTCTCCGGTTCAAGTGACAACTCTGAGGTGACTTTTCTGGGACAACCCCAACAATAGGCCCCAAAGATGCTTCTTTATGATTTAAGTAAAAACAAGACAAAAAATCTGACCACTGTCCTCTTGGGGCTTCACGTGAATGGAGCCAGGCAAGTCACAGAGAGCAGAAAACAATAGATGATGTTAAAATGCCGCGTAAAGAAGCCTGATGACACTTACTAAATTTGAATGTACAGTTTCACTTTTTCCTCCCAAAGTTCTCACACGTACGTGCAAACACTTACATACATGGACATCCCTTGCGGCATTGCTTGTGGTAGTAACATACAGAAAACAACCTCAATGTTTATCAATTGCGGTTCATTCTTACAAATAAATACCACGTGGACAGTGGAATAAATCTCCGTGTGCTGCTACGGAACAATCTGTAGGTGTATTTGTTTTCTATTGCTGCAGTGACGAAGGGCACAAAGTTTGTGGGTTAAAACAATACGGTTTTATTATCTGCAGTTCTGGAGGCCAGAAGTCTAAAACCAGTTTTAGTGATTCACTAGAGTCAACATGTTGGCAGGGTTCTGGGGGTGGGTGGGCTCTAGGGAAGAATCCACTTTTTGGTCTTTTCCTGCTTCTAGAGGTTGCCCATTCCTAGCTCCTTCCTCCATCTTCGAAGCCAGCAGCTCTGCTTCCTAAGTGCGCCTTCAAATCTTTGACTCTCTGAACCTCTGTTTCCATCGTCACGTCAATTTCTGCCTCCCTCTTATAAGGACGCTCGTGATTACACTGGGCCACCTGGATACACCTGGAAAATCTTTCCTCCTCGTGAGACTTCACTCAGTCACATCTACAAAGTCCCTTTTGCCATGTGAGATTTACAGGTTCTGGGAAGTGGGATGCGGACATCTTTGGGGGCCATTATTCAGTCCATCACGGTAGAATATACATTTAGGCAGACACTGGTAGGTGTGTTGCAGCGAAATAGAATGCTACCGTTCCCACAAAGAAGAAAGATACCAGGAACCTGGTGATGGTGAGTTGGGGCAGGTTGGGGTCATGAGTGGGAAGGGAATTTACAATTTGTTGCTTTTTATTGTTAAAGTAGAGTAGGCATCTACTGTGGAAAGGCCAAGCCACGCTGTCATTCTCTTTCTTCGCAAGAGCTTCCCCTGGCAAACCCTTAACCGTCATGTTAAAGAGAAAGAACGTAAAAGAAAGGCAGAGAAGCCAGGGTCCGTGCTCATCCTGGAATGAGCGTTACAGTTGACCACGGACCTGCCCTTCACGGCCAGGCCTGCACAGGAGATGCTGGCCACGTATCTCTGGCTTCTCTTAAGCAAACCCTCTTGGCAAAGACTCAGCAGAAGGCAGAGACAGCTGTCTCCTAAGCTCTGAGACAGCACTGCTTTGTAAAATGTTTCAAGGGGACGTAGGCAAGAAATTTTCTTCTAGCCTTCCATTTTAAAATCTATTGGTCTTGGAAAAATACAATTTCAGGGCTTAAAAATCATCAGGTTTGAATTTCTCTTAAAGATGAGGAAACTGAGCTTGAAAGAGATTGATACAGATGAAATGAACTCACTTTTGGTAACAAAAGCATCAGATGAAATGCAATAAATATTATTTATTATTTAGCAATTATGTATTATTTATATTTTAATAATGGTTTATTTATTTATTTCAGAATATTACAGGGGTACAAGTACTTTGGTTACATAAATTGCCTTTGCACCGCCCAGAGTCAGAGGTACAAGCTTGCCCATTCCCCAGACAGCACCCGTTAGGTGTGGATTTACCCATCCCCTCCTCCCACCCCCACCCGTCCAACACGCTCTGAATGTTACTTCCATATGTACACATTAGAGTTGATATATTAATAGCAATCTAAAGGTGAGTACATGTGGTGCTTGTTTTCCCATTCTTGTGATACTTCACTTAGTAGAATGGGCTACAGCTCCACCCAGGATGATACAAGAGGTGCTAGATCACCATTGTTTTTTGTGGCTGAGAACTCCATGGTATTATATACCACATTTTATTAATCCACTCATGTATTAATGGGCCCTTGGGCTGTTTCCACATCTTTGCAATTGTGAATTGTGCTGCTATAAACATTTGAGTGCAGGTGTCTTTTTTACAGAATGTCTTTCGTTCCTTTGGGTAGACGCCCAGTAGTGGGATTGCTGGATAGTAACGGCTATTTTATTTTATTATTGTCTATGGACAATATGCCAGGCCTCGTGCTGGGCTGCAAAGACGAGAAGACGTCAGGGCTTGCCCCCAGGGAGCCTCCAGTCAGGCTGGCGCTCAGAGACAGTCATGACTGCTGTTGAGAAGGGTGGACAAAGCGTGCTCCTGGTTCCAGAGACCGAATCTCTTAAACAAATGGCAAGTCTCAGACAGCGTGGGGCCTGCGAGCTGGAGCTTGCCAGGTGAGTTAGCGCTGGTGAGGAGCTGGGCGTTCCAGGACGAAGGAAGAGAACGGCTCAAGGAAGGAGAATGCCTAACATATTTCAGGACCACTACGGTTCTGCCTGTGGCTTAGGAGCCAGCAGGAGGGAGGGGGACAGGAAGCTGGAAGGCAGGCGCGACTGTGGGAGATCTTGCATACCCCATCCTGTTTAGATTGGTTCGTTCTATGCTGGAGTCACAGGGGCTGATAAACTTTCCAAAACGAGCTTGATAATAAATATTTTAGGCTTTGCAGGTGACATACATCTCTGTCACACATTCCTCTGTATGATTATTATTATTATTCTGTTATTTCACTTTTCGACACTGTAAACATGTAGAAACCGTTCTTAGCCTGCATGCTGGATTTGGCCCACACGTCATAGTTTGCTGACTGCCATCGGTGACGGGATGCCACTGGAGATTTTTCAGCAGGAAATGACATGGTCAGATTTGAGCGTTGGCAAGCTCACCGTGGTGGCTGCAGTCTGGCAGGGAGACTGGGGTGTCGGGAGAGTAGAAGACCTATAAGGAGGCTATCGCGATAGTCCAAGGAGAGACGATGCAGGTAGCTGTGAAACATCTGGGTAGCCGGGCAGAACGCAGGCCGCAGGAAAGAGGGAGCACGTCTTTACGTACATGACGGGTCACCTCTCTCCCCTCCTCCTTCCCACCAACCCCGGGGACGTTCTTGTCCACTTGGGGTGGGGGTGACAAGTGGTGGCAGGGTGCCGTTAGCTGAGGTCCCGGTCTGCCCAGGCGTTCACCTGGGGAGCAGCCCAGTGTCCCTGCCGCTAGTGGCAACTCCGGGGAAGGCCCAGCAGCCGGCCTCCTCCTGGCTCTGCACTCTGGGATACCCGCTAATATCTCCTGTCCTTGGGGATCAGAGTCCCATTTTCCCTCTGCAGTAAGCATCTCCCCAGAGCGCCAGGTCTGGGCATTTACTCTAACTTCGTTCTAATTGCCCAGGGAGCCGGGCAGCTGGGGTGCTACGCTTTCCACCCCGCTTCTTTTGTTTACCACCAAGAAGGGTGTCCCGTTTCAGGCGTCTAAGACAGGGCAGCGAAAAGGGGCTCAGTCATTTCTTATCCTTAGCTCGGTGCTGATTACATTGTCCCTTCTCGTGGGAAAGGGGCTGCCTCCCGACAGACAACGTGTGTGCATCCCTTGAATGGTTTTTGTCACTTGGATTTCTTATACTCTTTGTTGACCAGCCGTTTTTCCTCCCTGCCCTTATCTGTGAGCTTCTCGTAAGTGCCTCTCCCATCTCCTCAGGCTTACCCCTCCAAGACAGGAATACTTTTTTTTCAAGTTTTTCTTGCAGTTCCCAGAGTAGAATTCATGCCCTTTGGTTTCCTTCTCAAATACTTCATTGCAATTTTTTGAGTTACTTCTTTAATAGTGGTT
The DNA here is from genome assembly GCA_963574885.1 of Lepilemur ruficaudatus. Lineage (NCBI taxonomy): Eukaryota > Metazoa > Chordata > Mammalia > Primates > Lepilemuridae > Lepilemur > Lepilemur ruficaudatus. Next base: position 37,873 of record CAUYRT010049814.1, read on the forward strand.
TGGTTATTCTAATTAGTACGTATGTGTCCAGATACTTCAATATCTGACCACAAGCTTAGTTGTCTAATTTCCTCTCTTTTGCTGTTTTACTGGATAAAAATTTGTAGCTGAGTTGGGAGATATAAGTGGTTTCCCTTCAGCTCTGCATGGCGGGTTGAAGGTCCCATTATATTGTATCTGGTCCTGGCCCAGATAACTTTGCTTTAGGGGGTACGTGATCACCCCCCATTTACATAATACTCAGCACTGGTTTCCACGGAGATTGCTTTCTCCTTTTCCCATGGCTGCTTTAGTCATTGGCTCTGTCATCTGGGTTTTTCTTTATTTTCTTTACTGTGGGTGTGTTTTGTTGTCGCTTGTGTCATCGGTTAATTGTTTTATAAATATAGCCAAACATAAGAGTCAGATATTTATACGCGAGCCTTCGACTCTTTACTTGAGACCGTGTGAGTGTGGTAACGGCCCTCTCGGGTTAGCAGGTAAATTTCAGAGTAGACCTTTTTGCTCTCTTGTTCCGTGACGGTCATCGTGGAGCAGGAGGGACACTAGTGATGACGGCGGTAGTAACCATTTTTAGCTCACATTCATGTATCCAGCGTTTGCCTTATGCCGGATGCTGGGCTGAGCTCACATTACTTCATTTAGTCGTCACAGGCGCCCCTGAGTTACAGGCTTTTATCACGTCATTTTACAAACGAGGAAACGGGCTTAGAGAGTTCAATGCATTTACCCAGGACTGGATCATGGCACCAGGATTCAACTGTACTTACCAGGCCATTTGTCACCAATTTGGGTCACTGTGTATACAGATGCATTTTATTTAGGCGTCATCAAAGGATTTGTCAAGGCATGTGACTATTAGTTGCAATGCCTAGATTTGTGTCATTGTATAATCTCACCTCCTCCCATCCCACCCCACTGCTCCCCAGGAATATAGCTGAGGATTTTCACCGTTTCTGGGATTAAGCTTCCAAACGGAGCCCCTGTGAACCCGCAGTTGGAGCTGACGTCTCCATTAGGAGGCACAGTGCCCAAGGACTTCAGGGGCCTGCAATGAGGTTTTAATTTCTTTTAACATTAGAAGGAAAAAAAATGAACTTATAGATCAAAGAAAATGTTTTTATACATAATATTAATATATTTGCCTTTGTACTAATACAGTTGTCAGTTATAATTTTTAATATTTTTGTTAATGGAAGAAGGGTTCTGTGGAAGTCCCACACTGCCCTGCCAGCCGTGACCTTCTGTGGGCGCCCACACAGCACTCTGGGCCTCCTCGATGTCACTCCCACTCCCAGGCTTCTCATCACTCAGAGTTGGAAGAGAAGGTTCCGGAGTCAGGCTGACTGGGGCACTTACCTTGGGCAAGTCACTAACCTCCTCTGAGCGTCTATTTCCTCACTAGCAAGAAGGGGCTCCAGGCAACGTGAGGATCCAGTGAGGCCATGGAGCGGAGTTGGCAACATATGGGCTCAGGAGGTGTTAAGCAACTCTCGCCTGTGTCGGCCTCAGTTTCCCCCAGTTGCTCCAGTTGCAGAAGCGGCCACTTTTCCATGTGTTGCGTGTGTTAAAAAAAGAGGAGGAACAAATACCCAAACATGACTCTGTTAGAGCCACCCAAACGAAAGTACGTGGTATTTATTTTCCGACATTGAGCTCTTGCCCATGGATGTTTTGCCGTCATCGTTCGGAGGATGTGTTGGGTAGTGGTTTAGGATTAAGTCAACAGAATCCAGAATCCTACTGCCTGGGCTTGAGCTTTGACCTCATCACTTACCGGCTGAGGGATCTGGGGACGTGAGTGGACCTCTCTGGGCTTCAGTTTTCTCATCTGTGCAGCGGGAGTTTCATTGCAACCGCCCTTCCCAAGTTGCTTTGAGGATTAGATGAGTTAAAGCAACTAGAGCTTCTAGAATGAGCCCAGTGTGTGGTTAGAACTCAATAAATCTTAGGGGTATTGTCGCTATTGTTATTAGCGACCAAGGAAGTGGGCTGTTTCCACTTCCCCCGTATTCTTCTGTGGATCCTGTGCTTTCTCCATCTGGTCGTTCGTGTGTCGCACTGGGACACCGGCTTCCGCCTGCTCTGCCACTGCTGTCCCTAGGACGGAGCTGGAAGAAACAGCTCTGGGTGCTCCAGGTTAGAAGACCAGGAAAAATATACCCCAAGCCCTATAGCCTCGCCGTTCCCTGAAATGCTACAGGGATTTTCCTGAGGTTATATTTAAAATCCAGTGTTTTATAGAACAAAATAATTTTTGAACAGAAGGATTTTAGAAATTATCAAATCTAATGTGAATTTCACACATGTGGAAATAGAAAGCCAGAAGAATTAAATTACTAGTTCAAGGTCATGCATTTAATGATTGGCAGGGCGGGACTTGGAACTCAGATCCCCTAACCCCCACCTCGAGCTTTCTACATGCAGGCATTAATACGACGCCGCCTAGATCGTCCCTGTTCTTTTTTGTTTGTTGGATAATTCGTTTGTCTCCAGACTTTTTTTCTGAGTAAGTTTGTGCCTCTCGCTGTTCCAGACTTCAGGTGGCCTGTTCTCTTTGAGCTGTCACACCTTTTATCAGCTATTTAGTGGCATCTCTGATTTTATAGGTAAATTGAAACACTACTAGAACCATCATCTTTCCAAACTAGAACTTTTTAAAATGAAAAAAGATAATTTTTTTAAAAGTTTATGTTTTTAGTTCCACTTTTGTTTGAACCTGTGGACACTTCTTGATGTGCTTCCAGGAGGAGTTTCTGTCCCATTTGTTGAGACCTTTGTAAGCTCTTTCTTTTAAAAGTAAAAGGTGCTGGGTGTGAGGTGGCACCTGTTTTGTCTTGGGTTTTACTGCGTCCCCTGCGAACGTCACACTGTCTCAAGGGCTCCGTGAAGTGGTTCAGGTTCAGACTGCTGACTGGTGACTCCTTTGCCCTGAAGATTTTCCTAACCACCTGCCTGCTTGCAGGGGCCACCCCAGGTCACAATATTACATCAGTCTTACGCACGTTTAGTCTTCTGCTCAGAATTTCGGGAAACTAGAAGGCAGAGGCATAGGGCAGTAATTTTGGTGGTGTCATAGGCAGGGCACTGAGTTTTACCGAGAGTTAAAAGGTGATGTGTAGGGCTCGCTGATTCCTTAAAATCACGCAGACCTGGCCTAATGGCTTTCTTCCGGTCTGGCTGCTCGCGTCCTAAGGCACTGACCGCAGAGCAGCCGGGGACCGGGGTCTGCGGGGGTGGCTCCCGGGATGGGGAGGTGCATGAGAAACTAGCTGAAAGCCTAATGAATGGATTTCAGGTGATTTCCAGGAATACATATTCAATATGCCACTTTTTGTTGGCAAACGAATAAATATAGCTTGTAGGGATGAATGAAGCACTTAGCGGAGCGTTTCCCCATTGGCGGAGAGTCTGTGGTGTGTGTGCGCTTGGAGCCTCTGGGAGAGCCGGGAACAAGGAACGCTTTGTGGAGAACGGCGAACACTGGGATGCTTTCTGTGTGTCACACGAGTCTCAGCATCCCCACTCTGAATTCAACACGTAGGTTGTTTTATTTCCAGGCTTTAAAAAAAAAACTCAACATAACCCTTTGACTTGATTTCAGACCTCAATTTCACAGCCAAAGCATACATTCTGGAATAAGAGTTACCTTTTCTTTGCTTCAGACGAGGACAACAGCAGTCCACGGGCTGCGTCTTGCATTTAGAAAGCGACATTTCTACATCGGCCTCGTGAATTTCTTTCTTAGTCAAGCGGTCACAAAAAAGGAAGATAAAAACAAACGAAAAGAAATGGGAGTAATTTAAGTCAAGAATAACTTCCTTTTTATTAGGTTGAACTTGAAACCAGGTATCATATTTATATAAATACAGTGGAAAATATTTAACCTATTCATAAAGGTTAAGTAACTGACCGATAAGCTTTGCAGGGAGAGTATGTTTAAATGATCCCATTAAACCCAAACCGTGCCAGGCAATTTTTCAAATTTTCAAATACATACCATTAGGAAACTGAAAAAGAAGTCTGACGAACAGGAAGAATTTCTGGTGAACAAATACAGTTGTTCATTGTAGAAACTGTTGCTGCTTTATATGGCAGAGGGGGCAAGGCCAGGCAAAAAGTCAAAATAACGGGACTTAGACAAAAGTCCTAATGGTACAATTTAGTCTTCAGTAAAGGCTAAGATAAATTCTTTCAGCAGCTGGCTGAGGAAATCAAAGGGGTAAGGTATTTTAGCTGTGCTCTTTCTGTATTAATAATACACAAAATCGTTAGGCTAGAAGCTCGAGAAGTGTGGAGACTCACGCAGAACTTCTGTGAGAGGGAGAAACAGTTTACCATGGATACACATTAGGTAACCAGACATTTGTAGATTTCCACTGTGAGTAGCATGAAATAGAGTTTATCCTATTCATTTGTTTTGTTTCTTTGCGGGAGGAGGGCTGAGAAATCCTATGTATATTTTTAAGGCCTTGTGCTATTTCTGTTGTATTAGAGAAAAAAATGCTCACAAGATAACCAGACAGTAAAGAAGTATAACTAAAAAGTGAAAATCTCATGCAGATTTACCAAGAAGTAAAAATCATATACAATCCCATCTCCCAGAGGCAACCATTGTTGCCTTTTGTAATCTAACAATTTAAATTTTTCTTTTCTCGTTAGATGCATATAGTTTTACATGAAAGGGATTGTATTATACAGGTTGTTTAATAACCTGCTTTTTGTCACTTTAATGTTGTTAATATTAAATTTAATATTAATTAATTTAATAAATTTAATATTTAAATATTAAATATTGTTAATATTGTTAATAGTATTAATGTTGTCAATCTTCTTCCATTCACAAATGCTATCACTTTTGGTGGCTGCATAGTATCCCATTAGTTCAAAAAGTGCTATAATTTATTTAACCAATCCCCAATTTGTGGACATTTGTTTGCAATAAAATATAAACAACTTTACACTAAATGTGTGAAGCAAAGTTTTTTTAATACTCATTTGATTATTTCTGTAGAATTTATTCTTAGAAGTGAAATCGCTGGATTACAGAGCATACATATTTAAGTATGCATATATGTTATATATATTATGAATAGATGTATATATATTAATATTTAAATGTAAATTATTTCATAAGTGTATTTAAAATTCCAACGTCATGGTTAGTTTTACAAGTTGACTTGACTGGGTTAAGGTGCACCCATACTGCTGCTTATGACAAACAAATATGTTTACAGCATTGACAGATACTCCCTGGGAGGCAAAACCGCCCCAGGCTGAGAAGCACAGGTCTATGGGAAAAAGTCACAACGTAGTTTTCATGTCACTCATGACCTGGCCCCAGACTGCCTTTCCAGCCTCACGGCCTACCTCTGCTGGCCCTCCTTGAACGTGCCGTGCGCCTTAGCACCTGGTGTCTCTCATGCTCTGTGCCTTCAGCACGTGGGCAGGTCAACTGACTGCACGACACACAGAGGAGCGGGTGTTGGCTCAGACACCAGCGCAGCTCGCTTTTGCTCACCTGCCAGTGCCGTCGTCGGTTTTTTCCCTGGTCTCTGGTCTGGGCACTGGGCATCTGCACTAACACAAAGGTGAGACAAGATTATTTGCAATTTCTCCAAGGACACGAGCGTCATCGTCTGAGGTCTAGGAAAAACAGAGTGAAGTTCTCTTTCTCCTAGAGCCTCCTGTCCCCGTCTCCCCAGGCCTCGGCATTCGGGCTGCGCCCCTTGGCCTGGCCACGACGTGCTCTCCGCTCGCTCCCCTACGCCCTCCACTCGGCCCAGTTTCCTGTGGGCTGTGGGACTTACTCCTCCCACAGAAGAGTCGCGTTGAAAAAGCAGTGATTGTCTCAAAAAAAACAAAACAAAACAAAACAGAGTCTCACTCTGTTGCCTGGGCTAGAGTGCCGTGGCGTCAGCCTAGCTCACAGCACCCTCAAACTCCTGGGCTCAAGCGATCCTCCTGCCTCAGCCTCCTGAGTAGCTGGGACTGCAGGCATGTGCCACCATGCCCGGCTAATTTTTTCTATATATAGTTTTAGTTGGTCAATTAATTTCTTTCTATTTTTTTAGTAGAGATGGGGGTCTCGCTGTTGCCCAGGCTGGTTTCGAACTCCTGACCTTGAGCAATCCACCCGCCTTGGCCTCCCAGAGTGCTAGGATTTCAGGCATGAGCTACCGCGCCCGGCCAAAAGCCATGATTGTTATTCCTGAGGAATTATTGACTGGTTAGTTGTATTGGGATAGAACTAGGTGTCCTGATTCTAAAAAGGGCCACCATATCGTTGTTGTCATGTATTTTTTTTTTTAAATCTACATGTCTTTGATGCCTGGTATTCTTACTAACTAAAATGGGATAAGAATGAAACTACTTTTGCAGCAAATGTTTGGGGGATTTGAGCACCCATTTAAGGCTGTAACCAGGCCAGAATTTCCTTTTTGAGGCCAGGCAGAATCTGGTCCAAGAACATGAATACAACAGGAATGTTTCTGGTCATTTTTCTCCAATCCACCAGAGGGTTCCCCACCGAATTTTCTGACAAACTTAGCCTATATACGACATCTACAAGACAAGGGAGCATTTATGTAAAATGTTTTTTTCCCCTTAGTTACTTTGACAGTCCCAGCCCTCACTTTCTCCTCTGCTCGGATCGACATCTGAGAAGCGAGACCACAACTGCATACCATTTTATAGACTGGCCTGATTAAAACCAGTTCCCTGTGGGTTACATCACATACGACACACACGGTTTTCGTCAAGAGACCAGCTACTAGCAGAGAAGGTTTTGATGCTATTGCTAGTAAGAAATTAGTAACTAGATCCTCCGTCTGTTTTACGCCAACTTTATAATTACACTGTTTCAGTGGTAAACCAGATCTCTGAGCCAAGGATAATTTAGAAATTCTAGATCTGTATTCTCTCCCGCCCCCTCCTTTAATGTTCATCTCTGCTGCCTCTCAGGCTTCTTCCCTCAAACATGTAATTTTCCTCCATTCCTGCCTCACCCCTGGCTCCTTGTTTCTGTGAACCTCTGTCACAAAAGGACAAATGCATCTTGTTCCCCCTCATCCTGAGACGCCCCGAGTGACAATCGAGGCTGTGTGTGCACAAATGTAACGCAGGGACGCGTTGTTGCTCTGCAAGGGCGTCACCAGCGTGGCTCACCGTGCGCCTCTGGGACCGGAGGTTGACACGTGGCTTTGTGTTGGTCTCCAGCTGTCTGTGCTTCTGTGCCCAGGAGTTAGCCTCTCTTTTCTAAGACCAGAACCACGCGGGAAGTTACTTTCTTGGACTCTTGAACTTGTCCTGATTCTGTCAACCTTTTTGTACTCACCGCTCTTTCGATACAGAAAGATGGTTAAGCACGAAAAACGCAAACCAGCGCTCTCCTAGTGCAAATGTTCTAGCATCATTGGAGTTTTGCAGCGTGTTCCCTCTTCTCTATTTTCTTTCTTGACCCATTCCTGCTATGTTTTTCTGGCACAATTGTGTTTGTGTTTCCCCTCCTCCTTTTAAGCTATATTTTGGGATGGTTAAAAAAAAAAACTCTTAAGTATACCTTGAAATCCTAAATTTTCATTTCAGCTGAAAGTCATCCAAACCATATGCATGTTCGTTGAATACTTCTGCAGTTGGCCTCACTCTGCCAAAGACCCTTTTTTGTAACTGACCAAATTCCTTTAGGATATGGCTGGAATTATATTGATTTCTCTGAGGTCTTTTAGGAGATCACCATCACCAAATTCCAGATCGTTCTTTCAAGCAGCATGCTAGCCACGGTTGCCTCGTTCCACTAAACACGACGATAGCCTTTCTCGCCGAGAATGGCTCTTTCTTCTTTCTTTCTGTTTCTTCCTTTTGCTTTCCCACGCTGCCTTTGCTTCCTCCCAGGTAGCCTCTGCCTGGTCTGTCACTTGGTTTGTCTCGTTCCCGTCTCTCTTACAAACACCAATCCTCTGCTGAGAAATGAGGCTGGAGGGTGGCTGCCACACGGCCACTGTGGTGTGAAGGGGCCACCAAAGTTTCCTTTGGGGACAGCTGTTCTCCATCCTAGGAGTCTCAACGTTGTGGCTTTGTCGATTGTCTTTCCACCTCTAGGTTCGGTCTTGCTCGCTGCTGAAACACAACTAACCATCTTCACTATGCCCTCGGGGTCGCAGCTGCTGCCCTGCCAATTGCAAGCCCTCGGTGTGAATGTCCCGCCACGCACACGCCACTGGCGTCCCCATCAGCTGCGCGCACCCACCCACCCAGGCGAGAAACGAAGGCAATTTCGCTAAGGCCCACTGGTGAGGAAAATTGATCTATAGAGTTATTACTAAATGGCTTTTCAAATCTTCTAATTATTCTAGGAGAAGATAGCTAGTTCTGCAGCTTGTAGGAGTCTGGTCCCTTGACCTGGGAAAAAGCCAAATCCACAGGAATCCCGCGAGCGCAGAGGTTTGGAGGCTATACCTTGGAAACAAACCACAGGACCTAACTCAGCAGGGCTTCCCCTCGGTGCAGAATGCAGCTGACTCTCGCCTGTTTAAAGTGAAAACATCCCAGGATGGGAAAGCATACTCCGAGAGTGGAATGCTTTGTAGTTGGTGGTACGTGGCAGGCCGCAGAGGGTGTTCGTAAGTGAGAGTGCTACTTAAAAGTCCACCCCTTTCTGCCCCCAGGTTACATCTCCTTGGGGCGCCCAGTGATAAAGATCATTCATATTTTTCCTGTAAGTAACTGAATCAAAGGGAAGCTTTGCTATCTGCCAGGTTAGGGTGTGCACTTATTGATTAACTCCTTTATAGTCACGATTACCGTAGAGCCTTTTGCATAGACACAAATATACACACTCACACATATATATGTGTATATCACACATATATCACATATAGACTAATATAATCTTGTATATTTCTATGTGTCTGCCTCTTTAACCTGGCTCTGCAAATACCTGTGTGAAGGTGGATATGTCACTTAATGCCTCTGTGTTTCAGTTTGGCCTTCTGTGAAATAAAGGAGTTGGACTGGCCGGGGCTTGGTGGGGCAAGCTTCTATTCCATTCCATAACCACCCGAGGCCAACCTGGCTTAGCGTTTATGTAACAAAGTTGTCAGCCATTTTTTCGATTGCCAGGGACCTTCAATTGGAGGGCACATAACCTGAGTGTGCCCAGATGAACCAAGTCCACACCCACGGGTGGAACCTAAGTGCTTGGGCTGAGGAGTGGGGACTGAATTACGAACTGGACACTGGCACCATGGCAGAATCCAGGATTCAATCAGATAGAGCCTTGGTGTCATCTCATCATGGCAGGATCCAACCAATCGGATCATGCCTCATTACCTTATGCTTATACAGCCAACCCAAGCCTCGTGTTTGGGGACACACTGCTTCCGGAGCTCTCTCCAGTGTGCTCCAGGCTTGTGGCCCCCGTACAGAAACCGGCCGAGCAGTGTCTGGTGGTCTGATGCCCACCGAGCAAGGGAGCCCACCTGTTTGGGCAGTAACAGTTCCCCTGCTCCAGCACAGTTCTTGGCAGGTGGCTGGGCCTCCGTGCAAAATGATGTCCCAGTGAGTAATGCAAACCACGCAATTCCTGAGGTTAGTGCGGTGCTCACATACTGTGACTCTCATGTTTTTAGACGGTCGTCAGGAAGGGGCTGGCAGTGGAAAGAGGGAACTGGGCAGCGTGCTGTTCTGAGACACGTGACACTGGGAATCACAGCTCACCTGGCTTCAGAAACAAGACCTCCCCAGGGGAACTTTCTCTCTTCCTCGGAGACCTTGACTGGCCTGCTAGGTTAAAGGCAAGGGACAGACTTAACCCAGCTTGACTTTAGCAAGACTTTTGACCCAGTCTTGGGCAACATACTTATCAATAAATCCTGGCTGAAGCCCTTTGGCCTCTCACCCAGATTGCTAATTCACCTTGTTCCAACACATCTCGCACAGGGCTGCCAACTCAAACCTCCTAAATGCCACTCTCTTTCAAAACTTGGAGTGGGTCTGAATGGCTTTTCTCATGACTTCCAAGGCCCTTAGCTTGGCATTCAGACTTTACCGGGTTTTCTGCCATCTTTTCCTTCCAACATTATTTCTAGGAGTGTCCTGCAGACCTAGCTCTTGAGTGAAAAGAGTCTTCTAATTGCCCCCACCTCACCCTGTGGTTGTTCTTGTCCTAGCTCTGTTGTGTGGCAAACCTGAAATACTTTCTGATGCCAAGCCAGTGATCTTCCCCCTATCCTGAGCTACCCTTTAGAGCCCAGATCAAGACCTCTCTCCTCCATTACGGTTTCTTGGTGAGGCTGTTCTGGAGGGAGCTCTCCTTCCTCTGATTTTCCAAGCCGCTGTCCTCCCTATGACACTGTCTTGCCCTTGTTCCTATTAGGCAGTTCATTGAGCTCTGAGCTCCTGCAGGAGTCTGATGGACCCTGGAGGGAGTCTGAGGAACCCAAGGGGGTGAATTAAAGACTGGAAACCAAGATGGCTGGGGAAGTTCAGAGGAAGTGGAGATACTTCATTTTGAAGGAGACCACATAGAAGGTAATTTCACCAGAACTTAAGTGTATGATTAGATATCACGTCTACTTCTCCACCGACAGTGAGTGTAGGAAAACAGAATTGTTTTGCCAGGGGAGGTGGTAAAACTTCCTTTACTGCATTATATCTTTAAGGTTGGTGAGGCTGTCATTTGTCTGTGATAGTTTAGGAGAGGCACTGACCAAAGACAGAAGTTTGAAAACATGCCCCATCCCCATTAACCCAAAGACTTAATGATTTTAAAATAACTTTGACTTGATAAAGTGAAAATTAAGTTTAAAAAAATCATAAACATACCGGTTTTTAGAAATCAATTTCATAATCCTATGAAAATTTTCCTGTATTTCTCTTTCTTCATCAAGCTAGGAAGTGACAGCAATATTAAAATTTGCTTGGTTAATAGGTCTTATACAAATATATGATTATTTGAGAAATTTGTTATTAAAGCAGATAATACATGTGGAAGTATCTTGATAAAGTTAACAAGTCCCAAACAAGAGAGAGATTTTTGTTATTAGAAATCACCTTTTTTGGGGACTTGGTTTTTCTCTAATGTAACCATCAGGTAAATGACAGACAGTCCTAAGTAACTAGAGGGTAAATTTGGCTCAAACAAGGGATTAACCATTGTCCTTGGTCTGCCCGTCTTAGGTCAAGACTTATTGAACTGAATCTCCGACCTCTGGCAGAGGTCCTCTTAACTCATCTTTTACTGGATTCTTGGGTAAAGTTTTTCTTCATCTCAGTTATTTGCCTCCTTTTTATAGGGAGCTCTACTCTGAGATCAAAGACAACCTATAGCAATTCATAGACACGAAAGAGGTGGGAGAGAGATGCTAAGTTCCTTTAAGGGATGTTTTAAAATCGTGAATCTCTCTGGAATAGCTGGTGTCTGCTATGTCCAGAAAAGCTGGGACAAGGTACAGCTTTTGGGTGTGGGGACAAGGACATGTGAGTTTACTCTCTGGAACACTGGCTTTCATCCCGAGTCCGATCAGCCATTCCCAATGCTGAATGAACCTCAGGGTCACCTGGGTTCTTTCTGAACAATGCAGATACTTGGACCCTACTTAATGAGTCAACAGGTCTCCAGTGAGTCCTAAGTCTGAGAGTTTCAAAGCCTTCCAGCTGTCCCGGGGCTTAGCCTGCATCTAGAACCATTGAGCTAGCTGCTGATGTCTGGAGTCCCCCTAAAGTTTGTCCTCTTCCCTACAAATATGCTTATATTTTCCAAAGAGCTCCAAAACAAGAACTTGGCTAATCCTAACTCTAGTGCCTTCCCTGGAGAAGAACAAAGGGAAAATTTACCAAAATGAGAAGGCCCCAGAAGTAAGACTACATGAATTATTTTGGAAAAGGTTTTTTCTTCTTGTATGATGTTCAGAGGAACTTTGGGAAACACACACACAGAGTCAGGGAGACGAAGTAAACAGGAAAGAAAAGATTGACTTTTATTGCTCGATGGTTTAAGTGAAAAAAAATTTTCTTAAAAAATATTTTGACTCCCCCTGTTTTCCCTTTAGAACTGTATCAGGTTATTTTTAGGAGGGCAGGGTGGCTGGTTTTGGGGGCCGAATGAAAGCATGACATCACCATGCTATTTTGGTAGAGCAAGAGAAACATGCCAGGTTAGGTCGGTTTGGGTTTGGTTCTGTGTATTTAGGAGCCGAACTGCGTCTTTTTCTAATTTGGCTTCTCTCAGGTCTGCAGCTCTTCACTGGAGGCTGGAAGGATAATATTTATTCAAAGCTAATTTGTAAACTTCATTTTCAGCTGAAGGTCTGGAATCTAAACTGCTACTCTGATCTTAAAGGCACGGCAACCTGGAGACGCCGGTTTCTCCCAGAGCATTTCCAAAAACAATGATCAGGTTTGCAGGTTTCTTTTCCTGGGCTCTATTTTAGGTCAGCTATGGGCTATCAGTTTGGAAAACAAGTCCTTAACCTGAACTTTCTGTTGCTGATAAGAGCTCTGTGGATAGCAAGGAGGCAACTTGCTCATTTATTTAGATTTTGCAGTGGAATCTTTTTCTCCATGTGTGTTATTGTCTGCAACTCCTACTTCCCCAGGGAGGTTTTGAAATGTTCCCTCTGAATGTTAATATGTTTATAACATTTCTCAAATGGCGCTCCTCCCTCCTAATAAACATTCAGCTTTTTAAAGAAGTCACCCTGGGGACCAAAGCACACCTCTGTGTGCCTCCCAGGCGCTTGCCGTTGTCTCCTAAACTAGCTCCCGTTGTTGTCTCCTTGTGAAAAGCAGCAGCTTACACCATGTTCTTAACCTATTTCTGGGTCTCTGATGGATGGCTGTTTTTTGGCAGGCTTGAGATAAGGCCGGGTCAAGGAAACAGCTTGCGCTCGTCTCTTCAAGTCCCGCCTGTCCTTGCCCTATCGTGTCGTGATTTCCTTCGCTGTTATCTTCAAACACCCCCTCCAAGCGGGACTCGACAAGAGCAAGGAGGCTGGCCGAGGCCTGGCAAGGCGGTTGTTTTCCTTCGTGTTCTAGAAGGGACACTTTCCTCCCCCCGCAGCCCACTGCAACCCTTTCTTACTCCCCACACCCGGGGCCCTCTCTGCAGCCGCTGGAAAAAAGTTAAGAGCTCCTTTCCCTCTTTGAAGAGGGGTCTCTAAGAGCTTTCTAATCAGCTCGCTGTCAGCCTGTTTCCTCTGATCAGCTTAAACGGGCCCACTTGAAGCTCGCAGCTGCCAGACCGCGTGTTCGGACTGAACTGCCACCGAGGGGACCCGGCAGGCCGGAATCCCTTTCTTCTTGATTAACTTGCGTTTCTGGCTAACAGGATGAGGAATTCCCATTCTCCGCAGGCTGATTTCTTTCCTCCTTCTGCCTCCCTCTTCCCTATGTTAAAATGTAAACTTGATTCCTGTGTCCTTCTTCTCAGCCTGGCTTCTGGAAGCCCATCATAAACGTCTTGGTAGAAATGAACCCTTTAACCAGTCAGGGATGGTTTTCTGCCTAACTTTATACAAGGGGAAAAAAATGGTAAGATTCGTTATCTCTGGCCGGTGCAGGCGTGTAGGGGCAGGAAGTTTCTGTTGGGGGCTGGTTGGGTCTTTTTCTAACTGAGGTTTTCCTGCCCTGTCCCCAGCAAAGTCCGGCTTTGTTAACCATTAGCCCCTGACAAGAGTGTGTCCATTTCAGCAAAATTAATAAGAGATAGCATTTTTCTTCCTTCTAAATGGCCATGTCAGTAATTAACATTGCCTGTCATTACTCAACTTGAAAGCGCCTTCTAGAGCTCCCTTTGACCTTGCCCTGGCTTTGTTAAGCTGTGGCCTCCAGCCTGCGAGAGACCTGAATGCAGAAAAAGCTGCTCTGACCGACATGCCTTGAAAGAATCATTCGACAAATATTTATTGAGCGCCTACTGTGTGCGGCTACTGGGTTGAATCAGATGTAAACCCTGATGGAGGAAAAAAAAAACTGGGAGAAAAGATAAAAGGGGTTTGTTTAAAATAACCCTGAGATAACAGAATAGGATGGTTCACCCAGGCCCACTGCAGATCCAGTGTGTGTGTGTGGGGGGCAGGCCTAAGAGAGATGGCCAGGGAGGGAAATTGGTGGAAGTTTTATGGAAAAGGGAACGTTTGACAGGAGCAAAAAAGGAATGTAAAAGTTCAAATGTGCTTTCCCTACTCTTTAGAGACAGGAGAAAAGCTCACTTTCAGAGAGAGGACGTAAGTTTAAGTCTCAAGAGAAACTTTTTTCTTTTTGGTGGGATGTTTGCATGTGCACCTAGGCAATGAGGAGTCAGCTGCTGAAATTCTAGTAACGGCGTTAGAATCTAAGTTAGACAACTGCCCCCAAAAGGGTGTGAAATATTGTCCTATTATTTTTATTTTTCCACCAGGTTTAGGCTCTGGGAGGAAGGATTCTTGGTCACAGAGGCAGAAATGTCTCTTTAGAGTGAGTTAAGTTACACTCCACATTATTCACACCTTGAGTTATTTAAAATTTAAAATAGCCACCAGGAATGGCCCAAATACCCAGGAGGAAAGAATCGGTTAAAAAAATTACGGTGCATCATCAGATGGGATCTAAGTGCAACCGCAGTGAGGATTTCTAACGGAATGTGAAAAAACAAAACCGGTGCGCTCTCATTTTTGTGAAGGATGTGAATATATATTGAAAAGTACAGATTGGAAGACTAAACGCTGAAATATTAATAGTGGTTATTGGCGGGTGCTTGAAAAACCAGTGATTTGAATGTTTCCTATCTGTGATTTTTCAGGATTTTCCAAAGTGTTTACAATGTGCCTCTACTGCCAGGTACAATGCTATTAAAAATAATGCTGTATTTTCCCTCAATAACACTGAGGGAAAAAAGGACTTCTTTATTAAGGTGACAGTTTAAATATAGATGATTATGGGGACGGCGAGGAGAATTCTCCCTTCCCTTGCCACGCTGGATGTCATCAGTTTTTAAAAAAGAAAGGGCCACACTACCCTGCAATCAAACCCGAACACAGGAGTCTGTTTTAAGTAACAATGACTGTCATTCAAGAAACGTAATGGGAGACTGCCCTTTCAGCTACTTTTGGTTGAAAATTTGTCAGTTGATTCTTTTAGAGATTCTTGTAGGGAAAGAATCATTTTTCTTTCTGTCCCTGGTGGAATGTAGCTCTTGTAGGTTCTGAGTTCTGAATTATTCAAGGGTCAAAAATCTACTGCAAAGGTTGTCGTGATCACTCTTTTTGTTAGTAAATCCTTTGTTATTGTACTCTTGCTCGAGCCTAATCACATAAAAATCGAAAGGCCAGCTATTCATCTAGTGATGGCCTTCACACATGCACGACAATAGACCTCTTTATTTTTTATGTTATTTTGCAGTTTTCTTTTACTCAAATTACATAAATCAGGTAAGCTTATTTATTTCACAATTGATGCTAAGTGTGCAAAGGCGCTCAAATTGTGATGCAGCTGTCTGCAGAGCCCGAGCAGAGGAAGTAGCTTCTGCTTTCATTATTCTAATCCCGTCCCCGGTCGTTTGCAATAGAAAAGCTAATTTGGGTGGGTGGGTGGCGCGGGGCAGAGATGACAAAGAGAAAGCTGAGAAACGGGGAAAATGCAAACTTGCAGTGTAGGTTAAATCGGCTCCCGGCTTCTTCTGGCATCTGTGTCATTTATGCCTCAACAACAACCCTGTGGGCACCCTTCCCCCAGACCTGGGATTTTTTTTGACGTCTGAGTCATTCCAAATTGTGGGGCAGAAACATATAAACAGAATGAGAAAAACTGTTTGCCACGAGCACGCAACTTCTAAAACTGTTTTGGGCCTTGAAAGACGGTTCCTTCCCTTTTATCCTTGTAAACACTTGGAAAAAATAAAAAAAGAAACTCGAGAAAATGCTTCTGTCTTCATGATGAAAGGATTCAGGGCCAGTCTGTCCTTTGTGGCTGGACAAGAACTTAGCAGCTGGCGGAGAAGTGAGAGGTGGCTTGGGGAGGGGCACAGCCCACGAGCAGAGAGGCGGGTCGTCAGCAGGGAACAGCACCCGCTCTTCGGAACCTAGGCTGAGGAGTGGGGGAGAAGACTGATTGACCTTGAACTTGGGAGTCACAGGAATTTTCAAACCTGTTTTGTACCAACTAGTGTCCCAGATACTTAGAAATATTTTCTCCTCCTTCCTTGTCTTGTTCCCCAGGAGTCTGAGCAACTTACAGGAAACACAAATTTAAAACATAAACAAAAGCAAAAAGAAATCAGGTAAGTGGGGAAAGAAGAATACAGCTAATGAACTGAAGGTGGCTGTGGGTGACCAAGCAAGTTTAACTCTGAACTTTGTCGCATCAAATGCAAAAAAGAAAGGGAGGTTGGGGGTGGAGTGGAGAAAGCTGTTATGTATTTTTGGTTCTTTGTGAGGAAAATCACATGGCCACAGGGGAAAAAAAGCTTTTCCTAACGCTTAGTAGTAAAGAAATTTCTCCCATGTGACTTTATGTGAGAGATGCTAGAAGTGTGGTTGAAAATGGACTCGAGAAGTGTTTCTAAGTACTTTGCTTTTCCTTTAAACTTTTTGACCTTTCTATACATTCAACCACGGCTGTTTAAATTTATTCCCAGGCCGGTAGTGGAGGCTCACGCTTGTAATCCCAGCACTTTGGGAGGCTGAGGTGGGAGGATCGCTTGAGGCCAGGAGTTCCAGAGCAGCTGGGCAATATACTGAGACCCTGTCTCTACAGAAACATAGGAAAATATAAGCCAGGTGTGGTGGCTCGTGCCTGTAGTCCCAGCTACTCGGGAGGCTGAGGCAGGTAGGTCACTTGAGCCCAGGATTTTGGGGTTGCAGTGAGCTGTGATGATGCCACTGCACTCTAGCCTGAGTGACCGAGCAAGACCTTGCCTCAAAAAAAAGTAAACAAACAAAAACAACAAAAAATTAAAATTTATTTCTTGATATTTCATCCTTTGGCTGCTCATGTGGAGAGTAACAATAGAAAAGTCAATCATCTGTCCGTATACCAACAGCAGTCAACTGGAGTAGCACAGCGCCCCACATGGTAAGCATTTAAGAAATACTTGCTGAACGAAAGAGTGAAAAATTACTAACCCAATGTGCTATCAATAAGAATTTTAAAATGCTATTACAGTATTTTAATTACAGTAGTAAAAATATCTAGACACTTCTTCCCCTCCTGCCCACCCCCACCCACAGCCCAGGGACCCCCACTGCCAGCACAGGGCTGGCAGGTGTCTCGAGCTGCAGAAGAGCCACCCAAGGAACCTCCTCCGATGAAGATAATGACGATGGTGACTTTACCGTGTCCAAGTGCCCAGGCCTGGCTGTACCTGGGCAGATGGAGGTGTGCAGCCCTCTGTTCCACCACTGCTTGCTGCCAGCACCTGTTCTGGGTGCATGCTCACCACCCCACTGCAGTAACTCCAAGGTGGTGGGACACCCACTGCTCCCTGACCACACGCCCGGCCATGAGTGGGCAGGGGCACACCTGCGTTTCCCATTAACAAAAAGTGTTCTCACACTCTAGGTTCTTGTGGCTGGGCCAGGGGGCATTGGGCCCGGGGATCCCTTATCAGGAAGATCCCCCCACACTTTGTGCCAGGGGATCTTCTGTCCCTCTTACACCTCTCTAGTCTGGTCTGTACCCCCAAATTGGAGGGGGTGGAGAGAAGCCTAGAGCCCAGGTATAAATGGGGAATTCTGGAGACAAAAGCAAATTCAATACATTTCAAACCTATGGGGGCAAAAAATTCTAGACATAAACCTAATATGAAGACACCCATATAATTTTATTGGAGGACAAAAGAAATTTGAAGAAGCATACACATATCATGGTTTTGGATGGTAAGACTCAGCGTTATGAAGGTGTCATTCTTCCCTAAATAATCTATTAATTCAATGAAAGCCCAAGAAAAATTACAAGGGGGTTGTCTTAGTCCATTTTATGTTGCCATAACAGAAGACGACAGACTGGGTAATTTATAATAAACAGAAACTTATTTGGCTTATGGTTCTAGAGACAGGGAAGTCCAAGAGCATGGTGCTGGCATCTGGTGAAGGCTTTGGTTCTGTGTCAATGGAACAGAAGAGTCATAAATGGATCCATGATGTATATATATGAATTTAGTATATAGCAAAGGTAATACTTCAAATTATGGAGTGATGACCTGCCCAACAAATAGTGTCAAGACTCATAAGAAGAAGAAAAGAAAAATTTAATCTCATAATAAATATAAAAATATATGTCATGTAGATTAAAAAGCTAAATCTAGGGAAAAAATTTAAAAGATATTAGAAAATAGCAGAAACTATTTTTGTAATTTTTAGATGGGTAAATTTTTTTTTTTTTTTTGAGACAGAGTCTTACTCTGTCACCCCGGCTAGAATGCAGTGGCCTGATCAGAGCTCACTGCAAACTCAAACTCCTGGACTCAAGTGATCCTCCTGCCTCAGCCTCCCAGAGTGCTAGGATTACAGGCGTGAGCCACCTCGTCTGGGCTTACTGTCTTTTTAAGTAAGATACAAAATGCAGAAATCATATAGGATAAAGATTTTTTTAAAGTTATGTTAAAAATCTTAAGTTTTAATGCAGTGAAATTAATAAATATGATCAACAGTCTGGGGTAAAATATTTGCAAGCTACATAACAGATAAAGGTTATTATCAGTAATATATAAAGACCTCATACAAATAAATAAGAAAAAGAAAAATGTAGAAAGATGGACACAAATCTAAATAGTCAAGATCAACTTAAATAAAAGTGACCAATCTACATATGAAAACATCCTTTTTTTTTTTATTTCAGCATATTATGGGGGTACAAATATTTAGGTTACGTGTGCTGCCTTTCTCCCTTCCACCCCAGAGTCAGAGCTTCAAGAGTGCCCATCCCCCAGACAGTGTGCATCGCACTCACTGTGTATGTATATACCCATCTACATATGAAAACATTCTTAATCTCATTAGTAAACAGTGAGCAAAGATCAAAGTAACGATGGCAGATTAATTTTTGCCCATTAGATTGGCAATTCAAAAACATTCCATTGCATTCAATGTTGGGTGAGTGTAAGTTGCTATAGTCTTTAGAAGGTTGACTCGGCATGTATATCAAAAGTAAAAATGTCCATTTTCTTTGAACCATCACTTCCACTTCTGTGTTTCTGTCCAAAAGAATTTTTTGCACATGTACAAGTGTATACATGTACAGAGGGATATTGATAAAGATTTTCAATGCGGTACTGTTTATTTTAACACAATTTTTATTTATACATCATAGATGTACATATTTTCAGGGTACATGCAACAATTGAATACATCCATATAATTTGTAAAGATTAAATCAGTATAATTGGGATATCCATCACCTTAAATATTTGTCTTTTCTTTATGTTAAAAGCACTCAAATGCTTCTCTTCCAGCTATTTTGAAATATATAATAGATTATTATAAATTATCGTCACCCTACTGATCTGTCAAACACTAGGTCTTACTTCTTCCATCAAACTGTATGTTTGTACCCATTAATCAACCTCTCTCCAGCCTCTCCTCCTCCCTACCCTATGGCTAACTACTAGTCTACGTTCTATCTTTGTAAGATCCACTTTTTTTTAGCTCCTACACGAGTGAGAACATGTGATATTTTTCTTTCTGTACTGATTCCCCTTAACGTTACGGGCTCCGGTGCCATCCTTGCTGTGCAGTGTTGTTTATAGTAGGAAAAAAATTGGAAAGAACAGCAAAAAATAGGAGCAAAAAGTTAAAAACAATTTAAATGTCCATCATCAGGGAAATAAATTGTGATGTATCCAATACTACGTAATGATATAGAGCAGTAACCGAAAGTAAGGTAGACCTATATTACTGACATGGAATGATTCAGAAGGCATATTTTTATGTGAAAAAGGATACATACAGGTTAATGCTATTTATATACCTCCCCTGTGTGTCTGTGTTCGTGTGCACATGTGTGTCTATGGATGCACATGTGCAACTGCATAGGAGAAAAGTCTAGAACTTACGTACCAAACTGTAGCAGTGGTTTCCATGGGACGGAAATTGGGATTGGGAATGCGGGAAGGAAGAGGTCAAATTGGCTCTTTTTTGTACCCAACATACTTTTGTATTGTATGAACATCCAAAAGAGTATATTCACTTTTAGTTAAGCAATTTAACATGGTTTTCAAAAGGCAACATTGCAAGAGTTGGCGCATTTTTCATAAAGAAGACATTTTACCCCAATTTGAATAATGTAAAAAGTCTCAAAAATTCATCCTCATCAGTCTTTTTTTGCCTACTTTTCTGGAAGGATTTATTTTTTTAAATATCACATCTCTGATCTCCTTCCTAATTAGGGTAGAGAAGACGCCTAGGGGATGTATCAACAATCCCCGCGGCAGTGGGAGGACCCTGGCGGTGAGGACAGTCTTCAGGGCTCTGCCCATGACTCCCATTTGTGTTATGGAGTCGCATCCTCACCTCCCAAGCTGCCATTTGACAACTTTTCATTCTTTCTTCTCCTCTGCTCTCCTCGGGGTGACGTAATTGTACCAAGATGTCAGCAAGGAAAAGGATTTGGGCAACTTCCACCAGGACAGTGAGTTTCTGCGTGATTGAAAGCTGGCTAGTTGGAGTTCATTCTCCTTCAAAGGTAATGACCACATTTTCTTAAAAAAAAAGGCAAAGCGTTCCATTTGGTTGCCTGGTGCATAAATCAATACCCGACAAAGCTCCCCCTCCCAAAATGTATAATGCTCACAAAATGAGACACATCTGTAGGCCTCTGGGGTATCTCTGTTTGAACGACCCTCTCTTTTTTCTGCTGACCTGAACTCTCCACACTGTATATCAAAACCCAGAGGCTTCCCCCCCCCCACCCCTTTAGGAAATTCATCTGTGCTCACTCATCCCATGCCGCCCTGCTTCTTTCTGTGCCCTAAGCAGAAGAAAGAATTTAGTGTCTAAAAAAAAGGCCCTTGAGCAAGAGCGAGCCTAAACAAACCCTGTCTCTTCTGCCAGCCCAAGGAGAGTTTCTCCTACAGTTTACACAAGAAGTCATTAAAACAAAACAAAACAAAACAAAAATTAGCTGATCGGATAGCTAATAAAGTCACACTTGATTTATTTCCCTGTGAAAATGCTTACCTAGTACTCTTTCAAATGAATTTTTAAATGAACACTTTTGCTAGGATCTGCGTGTGTACATGCGTGTGTGTGTGTGTGTGTGTGTGTGTGTGTGTGTGTAAGAGGGAAATCGCCTTTAAACATGTTGAAATACCTGTTATAGTTTTAGGGGATTTGTATACACAAACATTGTGACACCAATTGCACATTACAGAGAAAACCATTTTTATTACATTCAAATAAAGATTTTTACAGTGGATACCTCTTGCTATTTTGTCTGACTCAGGTTATTCCTGCCTTTTAGGACTTACTGCTCTTGCATCTATCTATGTTAATTCTGCCGGGTCAGTCAAGGAAGGGCCTGGAACCCACATGGCTCCCGCTGCAGGGCGGGCGTGAGACCCCCGCGGGCCAGACAGAACCCTTTTCAGAGACTGATGTAGATGCCGAGAGGAAGTGGTCTCTCTGAGGGAGATATAAACGCATCGCTGCTGGGGGTCGTATTTCTTACCACATGGGTAGGGTCTGCCTGAGAACGTCAACACAGAGGAAAGTAGAACCGGGAGACGGATGGTGGGTGCACAGACAGATCACTGATGCGTGATCTGAACCGCGGGCGTGTCCTGCGCGAAGAGCCACCTCTCCGACCTGCCCACTTGGAGGCGTCCAGCGCTTTTTATGCGTGAGCTAGTTTGGGTCAGATTTCTGTTGCTTTCAACTTGAAGAATTCTGGCTGCGTGGCATGTTCCCCATTCACTCCGCTGAGCGCGGGGGACCGCGCTATGTCCACGGCGGACGCACACGGGCACACACAGCTCTGCGCCGCCCTGGCGTGGGGTGAACCTGCAATCCAGCCAACATGTCTCCATCCTTACAGACGCATTCCAAGGAGACACCCACTCCAGTGAGCCTGAGGAAACGGGCTGTACCGACAGGCTGCGGGGGATGTTCCAGAGCCCGATTTCAAGAAGGAGAGCTGGGCCTTGCGCGGTCTGGAACTGGATGCTGGACGGTCATCTCAGTGGCAGTTTCTCTTAGTCCAGTGTCTGTGGCCAAAAAGTCTTCCGAGTTTTTGCCTCCTCTGTTGGGGTCCCTATTGGACCGCAGGTCCCTGTCTTTGTTTTCAGTGCCTCAAATCCAGGAAGTGCCGCCAGAGCCGGGCCGGTGAGGAGTGGGCCAGCCCTCCCCTCGGTCACGGCCGGTCCCTCCGGCTGGAAGCTCAGGACCGGAGTCACACAGATGCCCGCCTTGCTCTTGCGCCTCACATTCCACCCAAACATCCCGCAGACTCTCCCTCCAAAATATGCGCAGGGTTCTGCCACATCCCACGACCACCAGCGCAGGTGCCCTGGCCCCGAACGCCGGCATCTCTCACCGTATCGTTGCAGCAGCGTCTGCACCAACCCCTGCATCCACCGTGGCCTCCCCGACCGTCAGAAGGGGCTCGGGATAATATCAGGCCTTGTCACTCCTCTGCCCAAACCTGTCAGCGACTGTCAAGGCCTTTGGGACCCCCCTCCTTCTTGCTCGCACCGTTCCAGCCCTGGGTCTCCTGCGCTTTCTCTATGGCGTCGGGCACCTCTGAGCTCAGGGCCTCTGACGATGCGTCCCCTCTGCCGCACCTTCCCAGGTCACCAGCGCGGCCCTCTCTTCAGGTCTGTAGACATAACTCACCCAATTTGGGGGGCTCCTCATCTCCCCCTTTTCACGTTTCTTAAGCTGTCTGTCTCATCGACACAGCAACAGAGAGCCTGAGTGATTCGCGAGGCGATCTTCTCCCTGCTGTATAAGCCCAGGGTAGTTCGTGGACGTTGCAAAATACGGATTAGGAAGAGAGAGAGCCCAGAAATCAATCACCAGGGAAACAGTAAAATACAGAGTCGTTTGAGCTGCAGGTGGCTATAGAGGCCACACTAGTGAACACTATTCCTGTCTGAAATGAGGAAAGGCAGCTGAGCTTTTGAGTGACAGAGGTGTGGTCAGGTTGAAAGAGCAGAGGGTGGGATCCCAGAGCACCCAAACTTTATTGCTAATGTGTGTGTGTCCTCTTGCTTGGCCCCAGTTTCAATTCAGTTCTAAATTTATGAAGCCCTTCCTTGATGAACAAGAGACTATTTTGTCAGGCTCCGGAGGACACAAAAAGAGTCAGGCAATGCTCATGGCCCAGCAGAGCCCAGAGGCTGGGGTTTCATGGACAAGTACACAAGGAACCCTTCCTTCCTTCCTTCCTGCCTGCCTTCCTTCCTTCCTTCCTTTCCTGCCTTCATTTCATTTTTGAGAGACAGGATCTCACTTGGTCACTGAGGCTAGAGTGCAGTGGCATCATCATAGCTCACTGCAACCTCAAATTCCTGGACTCAAGTGATCCTCCTGCCTCAGCCTCCTAAGTAGCTGGGACTACAGGTGTGTGCCACCAGGCCTGGCTAATTTGTAAATTTTTGTTTGTAGAGGTAGGGGGTCTCACTCTGTTACCCAGGCTGGTCTCCAGCTCCTGGCCTCAAAGGATCCTCCTGCCTTGGGGTAACGCTAATGTTCCTTTCTGCCGGTGTTGGTCTTAATCAGTGAAAGAAACCTTGGCCACAGCAATGGAATCCTCCCCCAGCTTAATGCATTAAAATGTTTTACAACCTCCCTTTGCCCTCTCCTCTTCCAGTCCCCTGTTACCTCCTTATCTGTTCTTCCCAGGACTTAAAAAGGTGAGAGGAACAAAACTCAGTGGTATAGGGTTTCCTTCCTCTTTCTTCTTTTTGCCAGCCGGGAGCACTTTTCTTAGCTGGAGTGTCCGTTGGGTTCTCTTTGCGTCTGCCTCTGGCTTTCTCTTCCTCTCTCTAAGTCTCTGACTCCCTCTGATTTTTCCTCTTCATTAGTCTTTGTCTTTCTATCTGCCTTCCACCCCCTCCTCCCCACGTCTGTTGCAGTAAGACACAGGATCTGAAAACCCAGTTACCTTATCTCTGAAACTTGCAGACAGCAAACTCATTGCACCCAGGAGAAATGAAATGTTTCCACGTCACTTCAATGGTGATACTCCTCTGCGTCTTCTTGCATGCATGTTTTCCAGGGCAAGAAAATGTTTAATTTTAAGTTTGTTTTGATTTTCAACCATGGGCAGCAACTATAACTTTTTTTTTTTTTCCTGTGGAGTCCCTGACAGCTTCATCCAAGTTTCAACCTATCCAAGGGCTTTCCTTAAGTAAGAGTGCTAAAGTTTTTCCCTAAAAATCACCATTTCCCAAGGGAGGTGGAGAATATTTCTTTGATAAATTGGACTGATTGGATAGACTCTCTTGTGTTGGTTCGGCTTTTCTAGGTTACAACATCAGGTTTTTGTTTGATCCTGGGGGAAGAAAAACCAGTGGGAGTATAGTTTGTTTCTTCAGCCAGTGTCTATTCAGGCAATCGGGTGGGTTTATTCATCTGTCTCTCCACTCACTGTTTCAACGATAATTTATTCAGGGACTACCATGAGCAGGTTCTGCATGTATCCCAGATCCTGATTTATTACTTACCTAGCTCAGCATGTTGATATCTTTAGTGATTAAGAGGATGTGACCATATCAAGACAAACTAGCCTAAGGGCAAAAATAATTTATTAGAGGGTTTCAACATATTGGTAGAAGCTTCAAGTAAACAGAAAGCTAAGGCCGGGCGCGGTAGCTCACGCCTGTAATCCTAGCACTCTGGGAGGCAGAGGCGGGTGGATCGTTTGAGCTCTGGAGTTCCAGACCAGCCTGAGCAAGAGCGAGACCCCGTCTCTACCAAAAATAGAAAAAATTAGCCGGGTGTGGTGGCGCATGCCTGTAGTTCCAGCTACTTGGGAGGCTGAGGCAGGAGGATTGCTTGAGCCCAGGAGTTTGAGGTTGCTGTGAGCTAGGCTGATGCCATGGCACTCTAGCCTGGGCAACAGAGTGAGACTCCGTCTAAAAAAAAAAAAAAAACCAGAAAGCTACAGTTCTACATTTTAGGTACCTAATCACACATAAAGCCAAAATGGACTGCTTTAAGAAGAAATTGACGCTTTAAAACATTCTCTCAATTGATAGATCCACTAAAAAATCATCAGAGACATAGATGATTTGAATAGCACAATTAACAACATTTATCTACTGAGAAATATACGTATATATGTGTGTCCACGTGTGTGTGTGAAGTGTGCCCTGCTTCTGGTAAGTGTACATCATTTTTATGTACACATGGGCCAATTTAAAAGTTGGTGACAGTCTGCCCTCTGTATCTGTGGTTCTGTAACTTCAGATTCAACCAACTGCAGGTTGAAAATATTTGAAAAAACTCCAGTAGTAAAAATTAAAAACAATCAAAATACAAATAAAAAACAATGCAGTATAACAAACTATTTACATAACATTTACATTGTTTCAGGTATTATAAGTAATGTAGAGATGATTTGAAGTTTCTGGGAGGATGTACATAGGTTATATGCAAACACTACATAATTTTATGTAAGAAACTTGAGCATCCTAGGATTTTGGAAACCTTGGGGGTTCTGGAATCACATAACCTACTTAATAGGTCATAAAGCAAATGTACAAACTTAAAAGTTTCTAGCCACAATACAAATAAGCTAGAGATTAATGGCAAAAAGATAAACTTAAAATAAACCTTATATACTGGGAAATAATAATAAAAAAGGGACCTATGGCTCAAAGAAGAAATCATTGTTGAAATTAGAAAATAGTTAAAACTGAGTGATCAGTAACACAGAAATACTATATATTAAAAGTTGGCAGACACAGCTAAAGTTGTATCTTAGATTGTGATTTATAATCTTAATTGCTTATATTGGAAAAGGAGAAAAGCTGCGTGTCCACCTTAAGAAGATAGGAGAAAAAAAAAAAAGAAATAATAACAGCAGAAACAAATGAAATGTGTTATGCAGTACATCAAAGACACAAAGTTATTAAAGCCAAAGTTGCTTAAAATGAAAAACTTCTAGCAAGACAGATTAAAAAAAAGGAGAGAAATCACAAATAATATCAGAATTCAAAAAGTTCATAACTACTGATGCAACAGTGATTAAATTTTAAGGGAATATTATGATCAACTTGATGTCCAATATTTAAAAACAGGAAAAATGGAAATATTTCTAGAAAAGTATAAATTTTAAAACTGACTTAAGTAGTAAGTGTGCCTGAAGGGTCCTATGATTTTTAAAGAATTTGAGTCAGGAGTTAAAATTCTTCCCACAAAATAAACACCAATCCCAGATGTTTTTATAAGTAGTTTCTGCTGTATATTTAATGAACAGGCAGGTAGTTCTAAGCTTATACAAACTCTTTCAAAGAATAGAAAAAGAGAGAACACTTCCTACTTATATTATGAGACAAACACATTTAGTTCCAAAATCAAACATGGGCATTTAGGAGGAAGGAAAATCAGAGAGCAATATTCCCCACAATTCTAGAGACAAGAATCCTAAATAAAGCATTAGTGATCTAGAGCCAGCAGTGAACAAGCGGCGTTTATTTCTGGGATGATTCATTGAACATTATCAAATGTATTATGCCATACATAGTAAGAGTCTTAAGGTGAAAAATCCTGTGACCACAACAGATTCAGAAAAAGTTTTTGATTAAATTCCTCAACCATTCATGATAAAGCCTTAGAAGCAAGGTTTAGGGTGGAACTTCTTTTACCTACAGCAAACAGCTTATTAGTAGAGAATTATGAAAAGTAATCCTTTCAAAATTAGGGACAAAACAAGAGTGCCTGCTCTTAAGAGTGCCAGTCAACAGCGCTCTGGGGTGCAAGCCGGTGCAGTAAGACAAGCAGAAAAAGTGTAAGAATGAGAAAGGAAAAACCAAAATATTATTACTTGTGGATGATATGATTTTTTACACAGGAAATGCAAAACAATTTACACATCATGAGGAATTTCACATACGCACACAGAGTTATTAACCTTCATGTAGAAATGAGACCAGTATATTCAGTTACAACAAAGAACACTAACTAAATGCAGAGAGAACCGTGTCTACGGTTGGAAGACTTACAATCAAAAATGTCAATTATCCCCCAAGTGATAATAGATCTAATGCAAGTTGAATAAAAATGTCAACAGGATAATTTTTGCAGAACTTGGTAAGTAGATTCTATAATTTAAATGGAAGAGTAAATTGACCAGAATAACCGAGACAATCTTTTTTTTTTTTTTTTTTGAGACAGAGTCTCACTCTCTTGCCTGGACTAGAGTACCGTGGCATCAGCCTAGCTCACAGCAACCTCACACTCCTGGGTTCAAGAAATCCTCCTGCCTCGGCCTCCCGAGTAGCTGGGACTACAGGCATGTGCCACCATGCCTGGCTAATTTTTTCTATGTATTTTTAGTTGGCCAATTAATTTCTTTCTATTTTTAGTAGAGACGGGTCTCGCTCTTGCTCAGGTTGGTCTCGAACTCCTGACCTTGAGCGATCCTCCTGCCTCGGCCTCCCAGAGTGCTAGGATTACAGGCGTGAGCCACCGCGCCCGGCCTCCGAGACAATCTTAAGAGGAACCAGGTAGGGTATATAGGTCCATAAGCTATCAAGAGTTATTATAAAGTTTTAGCAATTAAGGTAGTGTCTATTAGCCTAGAGAGACAAAAGAAATGGAAATAGAGAGCCCGGGAGAAGTCCTACCAACACAGAAACTTGACACTCGACAGAGCTGATGATTCCCGATGTACGAATGACCGACCATTGGGCGCAGGGCACCCTGAAGTCCATATTCAAAGGGCAATGCTGAAGCCAGAGGGCAAAGTGGATTAAAACAGAAAATGTGAAAGGCAAAATTTTAAAGTACTTGGAAGAAAATATAGGCGAATATCTTTATGACCCTGAGAATAGAGCAGGATTTCTCTGACAAGCACAAAGAGCACAACCCACAAAGGAAAAGATTAATAGATTCAACCACAGTAAATTCAAGACCTTCCATCCTTCACAGGACATCGGTGATGCTGAAAAAGGAAGTCATGGCTGAGCTATTTCAGCACGTAACTGACAAAGAATTCATATTCTGAATATATATATTTATATAAACTTTTAAAAATTAATAAGAAAATGTAAACACTTCAATTTAAAAAAAGAGACAGAAAATATCAGGCAAGACACAGAAGAAAACATGAATAATTAATACACAGATGGAAAACACTCAGGCTCGTTTGTTAGCAGGATGATCCACAGTGAGATCCCATTGCTCACCTCCCGGGTTGGCCACAAGTGGAATGTTTTACAATACCAAGTGCTGGCAGGAGTGTGAACCAAAACAAACTTGTGAACAGTGCTGTGTTTGCACAAGTTGACAAAACCATTAAAAACCCCACCTCATTAGGAATTAAGCTGAACATGTGCACACCCTACAACCCAGTAATCTGATTGCTCATGACTTACAAAAATGACGATTTCATGTGGTTCAACGTAATATATACCCTAAAGAAACTATTGTACTTGTGATCAGGAGACATGCGTAAGATTATCCATAGCAATATTGCTTGTAATAGTTTTTAAAAGAAAACAATCTGAACCTAATTGTCCACTGATGGCAGGGTGGGTAAGTATATTGGTGTATATTAAGTAATGGAAGACTTTATAGCACTAAAAATGAAAAACCTGTATTCAACACACATCAAGTCCAAAACATAGTGAATGAAAAAAGAGAACAGAGCAAAACAAACAAAAAATTATCAATAAGTTGGGGAAGAAATGACGTATGATTCAAAAATAGGCAAAACGCAACAATGTATTATTCAGGGGTATGTTCACATCTGTTAAAATCTATGAAGAAAATCAAGGAGGTGATTTACATAAAGCTCAGCCATTACCTCTTCAAAGGAAGGAGGGGAATGTATGATTGTCTGGGGGACAGCCCTGGGGCTTCAGGATGGTCAGTCGTGTTTGCTGCTTAAGCTGGGCAGTGGGTACATGGGTGCTCGTTTCGTTTATTTTAAATTATAATTCTTCAAGATATACATATGTGTTATATGTATTCTTTTGTGTGTAGTATATATACAAAACAAAAAGTTGAAAAATAGAATAGATTAAAAGAGAAAAAATGTATCAGTTTAACTTCGTTTTTATATTACAGCTCTTAAAATGACTGTTCAAATGCTTGTTTCCTTCCTGTTATATCTCCTGATATTTTACTGTTCTTGACATGAGTTGCAAACCACACATCTTCCCCAGTGTCTAGAACTGGCCTATAACATAGCAGACACTCAATAAATATCTTATTGTTGATGGAAGCAACCAACTAACCAAATGACAAAAGCTTCCATTTCCCTAGTAATCAAACACCCTGGAAGATCAAAACAATGTAAAATGTAAAAAGTGATCAGTGTTTGGAAGAGTTTGAGCAATGCATGTTGTTGATGGGAATGTAAAACAATAGTGCTGGCTAATTTGGCAGTAAATTTGAAAAGTCTTAGAAGTTCTTTGTTCTGTAATACAGTAGGTCTACTTATAGGAATTTACTATTATGAAATAGTGATAGATGTGTGTAAAAATTAGCATTTAGCACAGCACTTTATATAATTGCGTAAAAGGTATATGGTTTGGTTAAGTAAGCTGAACAAATAATGAAATAATACAAGCTATTAAATGGTAAAAATGGATGGTGAAATAAAACATTTTAAAATGTATTATTTAGTAAAAATCAGGTTAGTATCCTAGGTATAAAATAATTTCATGTTTTAAAAATAAGCACATTTATGTATGAACAAAGGACAGAAAGAACACACGCAGACCCTGGGCCTATAATAGGTGCTAAGTAAATGAATGAAGGACAAATGGATAAAGGAAGGAGTGACATACACCAAAATGCTGACAACGGTTACCTTTCTATATGAAGATTACGGATGACAATAATTTTCTTCTTTTTTGGCATATATATACTTTCTAAAATTTTATATTATGTTCACATAGTCCAGTTGCGTTAAGAAAAGATTCAAATAAGTAGAATTAAAATTAAAGACTAGTACTGATACAGGAGCATCATATTTTGTATCACAGCTAGTACAACACTATCACACAGGAGGTCATCGAATGCCTTTGAAGTTGAGGCTGACCTTAAGAGCCGCCCTCTTCCCAGTCTCAAATACATCTTGCTTACTCAGGATCCTGTAGGTTTGAAACCTTTAGAAGCAATGATTATGGGTTCCTCTCCAGATCCTGAAAGCGCTCACTTTAAGATCTTTATTTGGCCAAAATTTAACTGGCATGTCCACGTGGCTTGCTCTCACCAAGACTGCCAGCCCACGCCGGCAGAGAGGGAAGGACGGGAAAGTAGTCGGCGGCACGACCCGATTTCCACCCAGAGGCTGAAATCGGCCCCCAGGCCCGGGAGTTTCGACACAAGGCCCCCCGGGCTGTGGGTCTCAATTAGCAACTGGGTGCTGCCGGATACCAGACAGGACCTAAACTGTCTTAAACTCCCTAACCTGGGTATCCCTGTAACAACCTGGGTACGTCTTTCCAGCTCCTATTAATGTGGCTATTGTTTTCAAAAATATTCATGGCAGGACTTGAAGAAACATTGATTCCTGTTGAGAGTCACGTTGTTGGAAGCATTTCCATGCTATTGAAGACACAGGTCCAGGAAATTCGGCAAATCGTTCTGAATCTCAAGGTCAGCCCGTTTCCTCCAATGTCCCGTGCACACCCTTGGGTGCCGCCTTCCTTCTGGAATTTTTGTGGGTTTGAGGCAGGACCAAGTATTTCTGCACCACCCACAGGTTTCATGCTCATTAGTCCCATTATAATTTGAGTCTTCCAGCAACGTACTTAGGAGGAGAACAAGGAAAAGACAGGAACTTTGTGATACTCGAGATTACAAGTTGTCTCGAGTGATAGGAATTTAAGAGCCTGAAAGGGCATCATTGTTGCGTGGTTTGCTAAATTATGCGGAAGACTGGAGAACTATCAAAAGCTTCTGTCTTGAAAGGGTTGCACTTAGACTAAAAATATTTCAGAAAACTTGACTTGCCTTTGATGCTGTCAGTATCCCCTCCCAGGCTCTTAGAATAAATCCCAACCTGGAAGCCAAACTGAAGCGAACTCTGGGAGGCCAGTGACACGTTTAAATTGGTGCCTAACAAACCCCGTGTGGAAGATCTATGAGTTTTCTGTGATTAGCATAAGCATGGAATTATTTGGGGATGTTAGGAAAGAGAATTGCCACGGACAGCCTGGGGTAAAACACAAGTTGAAAAACACATTTGTCTCTCAGGAAATACTAAAAACATTAGCCAAGAACCAGCCCCGACAGCAGCCACGGAGTGCACCCTGACAGCTTGCTTCGGTGCACATCAAGATGAACTTGGGCATCTCACAGGGCCCTGGTGGCCTGTGATGATACTTTCCAGGGTGACACTGTATGGGTGTGGGGAGAGGAGGGCTTGCCAGTGGTTTTGTTTAAAGAATCTAACACTGAACAGACTCTCTGCGCCTAAGTGTGTTGAAGTACAGTTGCCGCGGTGTGGCCTGTCTTTGCAGCTCTACGGGGACAGAATTAAAGGCAGTTCGTGGAAGTGCTGTGAGCAGGGGCGCTGGAGGACATGTGGGGAGGCAGCCTGGCGATGAGCAGGTGGGGCAACGTGGGAATGCACGGTCCGTTAGCCTTGGACACCAGCCAGGGGGTGCTCGGACTGACGAATGCATCTCTCCGCTCGCAGGGGTGGCATCCAGTGGGCAGCCGTGGACAGTCCACTGTCTTTTCCTAAATCTGTGGCCACAATTTGCTCCTAGTGGCCGTCAGTGGCCCATCTGAAGGGGAGAGTCCCAGCTTCGCCTGTGGACAGACACTTGCCACCCCATCTGGCTTCGCTTTGCCGTGTTTTTAACCCGTCTTCTCCCTGCTACGTTTGTTTTCCTTTTATTACATTTCCTGCCTGATCTTGCATCTGCGTTTCTAATGTCAACAACTACTTTTTATCACAGATAATAACTTCCTTTTAGAAAAAGGCCGTATCATCCTACATGCATTTCAAATTACATTATATGAATAAACACAGAAATGCAGTATTTGGCAGTGTGAGCGACGGAGCATATTTATAGCGATCTAAACCTAGCTTGTGAGAGCCCAGAACCAAGTTGGTTGCAGTTTTCTTAATAATCTATTTCTTGAGAGTGTTATTACTTCTCACCAGAGCTTAATTCAGTTCACATTGGGATGTTTACGAAGTAAATTATGTGGTATGCCTAAACAAGCCATGAAAACAATTTTCAGAACACCAGCGATTCCTCCTCTTTTTTTCTGGTCTCTTGTTTGCTTTATTTATTTATTTTTAATTTTTTTTTATTGAGGGAAAATATGCACATGCGATTTACCATCTTTATCGTTTTTAAATAGCAGCGGCAATAAATACATTCATAGTCTTTTTTTTTTTTCCTCATCTTTCCCTTTCCTCGTCCCCTTCCACAGCCTCTGAAACCTCCCATTTTTATGAATTCCACCTTTTTTGGCTCCCACATATGAGTGAGAACATGCAAGATTTGTCTTTCTGTGTCTGGCTTATTTCATTTCACAAAATGGCCTCCAGTTCTATCCAAGTTGCTGCAAATGACAGGATTTCATTCTTTTTAGGGCCAAATAGTATTCCACTGTGTATACGCAGCATGTTTTCCTATCCATTCATCCGCTGACGGGCACTCAGGTTGAGTGCGCGGTTTAGCTATCGTGAACAGTGCTGCAAGAAACAGGGGGTGTGGATGTCTCTTTGATAGAAGCTTCAAGCGATCCTCCCACCTTGGTCTCCCAAAATGCTGGGATTACAGGAGTGAGCCACCCTATCTGGCCTTGTAAGGCACATATCTCTGTTAAGGTTATATCATATTCTACAAAATAACCTACTTAAGCAACAAACAACCTTTATCAAATACTCATTCTACATAGAGTTCTGAGTTGGATGTTATAAGGAGACACAAAGAAATAAAGATGCAGCCCTGCCTTCAAGTTATTTCCTACCTAGTGGGAAAAGATAGAACAAGCGCTTGTGAAAATACATAAAAACATACACATCAAAAAACCTCATGTACCTACTCGACTACATATGTAAAAGCTGCTGGGTGCTGGGTTGGAAAATTAAGTCAATCCAGTGGCTCATGATGGAAATTTGGTTGAAGGGAAGCAGGGGGCAGGTGAGTCAAGACAGCAAGGGCGATACTGGATAGAGCTCAGAGGTTCAGGTACTGGTCCTGGAATAAATCAGCTGTTTAGCCAAAGGTTCACTCTGGCAGTTGCAGTTACTGATTGTAGTTTCCTGGATATCCCAGCAGTAGCTCCAAGTTCACTAGAGAAAGTGACAGGTGTTTCCAGTTTCCAGGTGCTTGGCTGCTGAGGGTCTGTGAAATCTCCTGCTGGGATGAGTCCCTCTGAGCTTGGAACTTCTTTACCCAGCACTGGGAGGTCGAAGGGAGCACTGAGTCTCGAGTCTCCGTGTGGGTTTGGGGCGACATGAGAATTTCCAAGAAGAAGGTGCAGTATTGAACTATTGGCCTGGCTACACTCCTGTCATTCTCCAGGCTTGGAAGCCAATAGTCTTGGAAAGACAAGAGGCACCAGTGTTGGTGGCCAGAAGGCCAAGCATGGCAGGGTTCAGGTCTCACTCTCACAGCTGGTCCTTGTGGTTGTCACTGGACAATTTCCATAAATCACAAATTAGGGTTTATATTAACACCATTAAATATTTTAATATTATTTTTCATACTCTTTGCAATGAGGAAGAAATTCAAGCTATGTTGTGATCGATGCAAATGCAAAATGTGTCTTTAATCATCTAAAATCTGCCTTCAGAGAAATGATAACGTGTATGGGTACAAAAGACATACCAACGGGAAAATAAATTTTGACGTCCCAGAGTGGCTGGCTGGATAAGTATTCAATTAAAGCAGGTACGTGGTGGGGTGACCCAAGGTTAGACTTGGCACCGAAGGCCTTTGTCTTCGGTCTGTCACTTATCGTGTGTCTGAACTATATATCTAACTCCTCTTGGGGTCAGCTTCCTCATCTGCCCAGCTCCTGGAACTTCTGCGAGGACAAAGGAGATGATTTCATTTCAATAAATAGTTGGAAATTCAGAGGCACCAGGGAGGGTACACGTTGCCGGAGTGAGAAAGATGCACAAGGCAGGAATCACCCTCGAGCTGACGCTGCACGGAGAGGCGGACATTTAAGGGACTGTAATCCCTTTGCAGGAGCACTCACGAGGACAGGAGGGATTCTGTCCCGAGGAGATAACGCGTATCAGGACACTTTACATGACCAGTTGTGAACTGTGTAAAGCCGCCAATGTGTGTTTCTTTTATCAGATTATTTTATAATAGTAGAAATACTTCTCATGAACAGGGAGAAGGTGGAAAATATCCATCTGAGAGAATGCCCAATTTTGGATCATTATTTATGAAGAATCTGTGGAAATTTGTCATGAGTAACCCCACTCTCTGCTACCTTAGGTCAAAATCTGACACCAGCTATGTTTAACCCATGAACTACTCTTAAGAGAATGTAGAGAATCTATTCTTTTCAATTAAGTGTGGCACAGCATTTGAGTCCTGTTCAGTGTGCCCTGTAGTTGGATGCGGTGCTAAGATCAAGAGGAATACAAAGTTAGAGTCAGGGAGAATAAATGTTGGCGCTGCATTACACAGTAGGTGACTATAACAAACAACAATGTAGGATATACAGGATTTGCAGGTAGCTGGAAGAGATGCTTTTGAATCTAGTCACCACAAAGAAATGATACATGCTTATTTAAAGAGATGGGTATGGTAATTACCCTGATTTGATCATTATACTGTGTACACATGCACCCAAACCGCACATCGTAGCCCATAAATGTGTACAATTGTTATGTGTTAATTATAAACGAAAAATTAAATAAAAATTCGCCCTTGAATAAAACAAAAACAGCAACAGAAACAAGAATACAGAAGTAGCTTCTTGAATGAGAAGATCTGAAACAAGGTCTAGAGGTAAGAAGAGACCAACATTTGTATTATTGCCACACATAAATGCACACGCATACGCACACACACATACACACATGCACACACAGGCACTCCTTGCCAAGACAGCAACCCGGGAGTGAGATAGTGCCCATGATATCACAGGGGTCCTCAATCATTCAACTGGCAGGTTTACTAATTTGAAACATAGGCAGTCAACTGTGGGTTTGTTGTGGACACACTAGAGAGCATTTCCCACGGTAGGTTCAAGCATCGGCCCATCCGTGAGCACTTAGCTTTACATGCTGGAGGCTGCCTCGGTAGAATAGGGGGCCCAGGGCATCCTGGGGCCGTCAGTAGGGCCTGGGACGAGCCTGTGAGAATTGAGAGGCTGCGGCCAGCGTCTGATGAGAGGTGAGGGTACCGTTGCTGGCAGAGGGGCGATACTAATAAAAACACATATTTGGGATTGTCATTCCGGAGCTCCCCGGCTGGGCCGGGATGTGGGTTAAGTTTGCTCTTCTGTATTAATGGAAAAACAAACACACCAGGGCGGCGAGCAGCTGGGAGCGGAGAACAGCAGAGGCAGGAGGTGGAGCTGAGTCTCCTCGGGTCCTTTGGGGGCTGCCATCTCATCAGCCTTACAGAGGCAGGAACGGAGCCTCGGAGCCTCGGCCCAAACAGACGGTCCGGGCCACATGCGCACGCGGCCTCCGGGTAAGGCTGCGTGTGTCTGCCAGAAGCTTCTCGGAGAAATGAGGGAGGACTGACTGCCGGACTTGGGGCCTTTGTAACGACGTCTGCAGCATCTGGGGCCTGCAGCTCCCGCCTCAGCAAACCTTTCCACTGGTGCGCACTGTGCTTCTCTTCCCAAAGCAGGGCGTGGCAGCGCCGGTCCCTGCGCTGGAGTCAATCCACCGTGCGTGCATCCTGGCTTAGACGGAGCGCACTGACCTTTCCATTCGTAAAACGCTCCGTGACCATGGCCTGCGGCGTAAAGCCACTTTCCTCTAGATGGGGAGCTTTGACCTGAGGTGCAGGAGAGAAACCAAGCGGAGAGCGTTCACTGTCGCTGTCGGTAAGAGTCCGGATTCCATCTCGTCTGTCGCATTCAAATTCAGCGTGAGACGCTCTGGGGGCACAGCACGCAGAGGAAGGCTGCGAGGTGCTGTGGGGTCTCAGAGAGGATTTCTCCATCACAGCTCCCTTCGGCCTCTGAATTCCTGGGCTCCGGCGAGCCTCCCACCCCAGTTTCCTGATTAGCAGGACCACAGGCGCATGCCACCGTCACTGGACAGCTTTTTTGTGGTGATGGGGTGTTGCTATGTTGCCTGGGCTGGTCTCGAACTCCTGGCCTCCAGCAGTCCTTCCCTTGACCCCGCCTCCAGGCCACCTAAAGTGCTGAGATTACAGGCATGAGCCACCATGCCCCGCTGAGAAATATCATCTCCTGATAGATTTTTAAATACATCCTTAGAAATCTATTGACAGATTATTTTTATTCCACAAAATGAGTTTTAAAGTGACTCTTTCATTCAAAAAATGGGAAAGAATCAATGCCTCTGGTTCTATCCCTTGTTGGGCCCTGGGCAGAGTTCACTGGGATAAAATGGAGGCTGCTTACTCGCTTTACTCCGGAGTGTGTGTGGTGGGTTTTTTTTTTTTTTTTGCCTTAATGATTAAATAACTTTTCATCTCTTGAAGGCCCCAACTTAGTTGCCTGTGGGCAGCTGAGTGTTTATCTTTTGCTGCTTCTGGGCAATACATCCTACTGCTTTCCGAGCTTTCGAGTGGTATGAGAAAGTCATTAGCGTTGGCGTCAACATGAACCTCGTGACCTGCCTGTTTATATACCTTCTGTAACTTGGTTTTGCTTGAATTTCTGAGATTAGTCAAAGCAAATATATGTACAATCTTGAGATGACTGTGTGTAAATTAAAACATCTTTTGTCAAGATTGCTGATAATACATTCCTTTAGACAAAAGCCTTAAGGAAAACTAGTTACTGATATTAATGGGAGGAATTTCTTAAAAGCTTAAGAGGAACTATTGGACTTTTGAGCTACCTTCCACTTACCTCTTTATCCTCAAGGTTGTGGGGTGGGGTCCTCCCCCCTGACCTTAAGTGCACTGCTGGGTAGTTTGCTACTGTTGTGTGCAAACTCTAACTCTAGTGCTTTGTGCTTATTAACACTTAAATATTCTAAAATAAGCATTTCTTGTGTTTGCCCATCAGGTATTGCAGGTGGCGTCATAAAGTAGAAATATTTGATTTTAAATAAATTGTATATGCTAAAAATTTCAATATATATGTGAATCTAATTATTGGACCAAACTACATAAGGCATTTAACAAATTGTTTTCTAGGGATAGTATTAGACAAAACTTTAGAAAAATCACATTGATATTGTTTTCTTACTTAAAAAAAAAACAAAAAACCTTTTGGCTTTCGTAGCATAATACCTCTGTTTCCAGAATGGATTGCTCATATTTTAGGGTGGTGAGGAATCTCATCTGTATTAAAAGGAAGGCCAACCACCACCGATTCCA
The DNA here is from genome assembly GCA_963574885.1 of Lepilemur ruficaudatus. NCBI lineage: Eukaryota > Metazoa > Chordata > Mammalia > Primates > Lepilemuridae > Lepilemur > Lepilemur ruficaudatus. The sequence continues at coordinate 75,485 of CAUYRT010049814.1, forward strand.
GAAATCATATAAATAGATTGTTGCTAGTGGTTGGTCTCAGTATTTGGGAAAAAAAGTTAAAAACATTTTTTAATAAACACTGTCCCTTCCGTATCAATTGTTCACTACAACAGTGTGTGCCACGTCGTAGAAGACAAAGTCATTCATTCTTGGTCCAAGGCTCTGTCGATAAAAGCAAGCTCACATTCTCCAAGGTGCTCTCTGCTTTTGGTACAGGTGGACTCAGGACCCCTGTTCTCATCCCCAGAGAGCCTCTCTTTTTCTTAGAGATTTCTCCCTAACTCTGCCAACGTTTCCATGTCAGGAGTAAGTGGAATTTCCTTAGAGATCTTCCTACTGACACGAACCGTCAGGCAGATTCCTATGGAGTCGCGCCTCTGCTTCACTCGGCAGAACTCCAGCACGTCACTCAGAACTCTCTGCATTGCACCTGCCGTTCTGTGGTCTTGTTCCTCTATATTTTTGCCTCAAATCAGCATGAACTGCTGCCAGGAAAGAGATGGTCCCTCCTTTATTTGCAATTTGGTAGCCAGGGTGCCAATTTAGCCTCGTGCAGGATGCATAATTCCTTCCTTTCTTTTCTTACTGCATTGGCTTGTGTCTCAATTATGGAAATTTTCTACTTCATATTTATAGTTATTTGTTTTCCTTCTTCCTCTACTATATTTTAATACTGTCAGGATGACATAATTTCCTTTTTTTTTTCGGTTGAGACAGTGTCTCGCTCTGTCACCCAGAATAGAGTGCAGTGGCATCATCCCAGCTCACAGCAACCTCCAACTCTTGGGCTCAAGCGATCCTCCTGCTTCTGCCTCCCAGAAGCTGGGAGCTGGGACTACAGGCACACACCATAACACCTGGCTAGGTTTTTCTATTTTTAGTAAAGACAGGGTCTTGCTCTTGCTCAGGCTGGTCTCGAACTCCTGACCTCCAGTGATTCTCCCACCTCAGCCTCCCAGAATGCTAGAATTACAGGCATGAGCCACCATACCTGGTTGATTTTTAAATTTTTTTTTTTTTTGTAGAGATGGGGTCTTGATATATTGCCCAGGCTGATCTTGAACTCCGGGCTCAAGCAATCCTCCTGTGTTGGCCTCTCAGAGTACTAGGATTACAAGCATGAGCCACTGTGGCCATCTGGATTGACATAATTTCTTTATTCAGTTTCAAATCTTCCATAGTATGACCACAATGTTTTGCACACAGTAGGCTCTCAATAAATTTTGTTGAATTCAAATGTGCCTTAAAAACTATTGCCTAATATCAGTAGGCTTTGTTCCTTATTAGCAATTTTAAAAGAGGGTCATCTTGTTTTGATAAGTTATTACATCTGGAAGGGATGTGTTAATGGAAAGAGGCCTCTTTTCCTCAGGGGGTGGGGTCCAGAGACTCACGCCAGAAGTTTCTTGTCTGTTCTGATCAGGTCATGGTTTACTTTTATCCCGAACACAATCCACGCTGAAGTGATGTTCAAAGCCCCGTCTCTTTGGGGTCCTGCTCCCTTTCCCTTCCCCATCTGCCCTTCCTCCAACCTGTTGCTGCTGCTCCTCGTGACTGAGACCCACTCTTGGCTCCATCAGTAGACTATTACAGTCTTTAAATTGGAGCTAAAAAAAAGGCTGCAAATTTTCTTTTGCTACCTTGGCAATCTGCAACAGAATAACTTCTATTCAATATTATGCTAAATGACTATCTGTATTGGGAAGTGGATGGGAGGAATTCACAATAAATATAATAAATAAGGAAATTACATAGAATGTTAGAAGATAATGAATGCTATAAAAAAAGAAAAAGAGAAAGGAAAAAGCAAAGAAAGAAAAAGTGTAGGGCAGGGTAAGAGGAGTGTTTGAGGAAGGGGGTGAAGAAGCTGCAGGTTTAAATGGGATGATGAGAAATCGCTCGTGACAATGTCAGATTTGAACAAAGTCGTAAAAGGAGAGAGGAACTGAGCCCTGGGTCTTTGAGGGCAGGGCACTCACAGGGAAAGACAGAGCCTGAAGGGTGCGTTCAAGGAACAGAAGGCAGCTGCTCTGGCTGGACCTGAGACAGGAGAAGCTGAGGCCACGGTGGTCACAGGAGCCCAGATCACATGGGATGGATGACAAGTGGCAATGTGCCAGCAGAGAAACCTTTCAGGGACCAGAGCAGTTGTCCAGGCAAGAGACAATGGTCTCTGGATCTGAATGACAGCAGCAAGGTGGTGAGAAGTGGTCAGAGCCAGGATGGCTTTGAAGAAAGAGACAAGGGAAATTCCTGATGGATTGGATGTAGGATGTGAGAGAAACAGGGGAGTCCGGAATGAGTCCAGGAAGCCTTAAAGGTTAGGACAGGGTGACTGCAAAGATGGAATTGCCACCAACTAACATGGGAGAGGTTGTGGGTGCAGCTGGTGGGTGGGAAATCAGTTCGGTGGTGGACGTGTGAGTCTGAGAGGTGTATTGGAGGCTCACGTGAAAATGATGACTGAGCTATTGGACACACAGGCCTGGAGTCCAGGACAGAGGACAGGACTGGAGATAGTCATTCGGGAGTCATTGGCCAGTGGGTGGTATTTAAAGTCATGAACTTGGATAGATCTCCAAGAAGGTAAGTAGAGGCAGAGGTGAAAGGGAGACCAATGACTGAGCCCTGGAGGTGCTCTGGGGCTTAGAAGTTAGGAGGGACAGAGGATTGCCATGGCTGCTCATGACTAGTTCGGGGGTGGCCATGGGCATGAGTGGCTGTTTCTGTGAGGGTGGAGCTCAAGGTGATTGGAGGAAGAGAAAAGGTCGATGATGGTGGGGCATTGGGAGGATTATCACCCATGCGTTGAAAAGGCTCAGGAAAGAGAGGAGAAGTGTTGGGGCGGGTGCCCCTCGGCCAGGAGGTGAGATTGTTGAGAAAGGTGGAGAGCAATGAGGGGCGGGCAGGGTGCGAGGTTTGCAGGGGAAGGGAGGGGGGAGGCTGCGGAAGTGGTGAGGAGGATACAGCAGGTCCCCACACGCCCAGGTCTGGTGTAATGTGGGCGTCGAATGGGGAACAGCCAGGATGGGAGAGGAGGGGACGCAGTGTCCCCAGGAAGAGATGGTCTTTGTCAGAACAAGGACATGGGACTGTTTGGAGCTTCGATTTGGGATACAGGGCATTTAGTTGTTACGGGACCAGGGCGATGGCACACTGGAAGGGTGTCAGGAGTCAGGAATAGGCGGGAGGAAGTTCAAAGTGTGGGTTGGGCAGAGCTGTCTTGGCATGGCCAGGTGGATGCAGGGAGGGACTTGGGGACAGGGACGAAAAGCTTGAATACAAACGTGCAGCACTTGGCACACGTCTGCCATGTCGTAAGCTCCCAGAAGACTTCAGATTTTATTTGTTTTGTCACAAATCCATGAATTATTGAGGTAAAGGATATATTAGAAAAGAATCAATAGCAATACTTCTAATTTCCAATCTGTACCTTAGCTTTGCATTCAATCAATGTTAGCAAAACCTGCGTTAGCTCTAAGGGTGAGATAAAACCATTTTCTAGTCTAGGTGGCGTCCTAAAAAGAGCTGAGAGCTATAAAATTCAGGCAAGATTGGACTTTTCAATAATGCTTATATATTGACTTGCAAAACCAATATTAGAACATTAAAAAAATGCACACATTATCCCCTTTGGGTAAGGGAAGAGGTTTTATCTTTGCATTTCCCCTTTGAGTGGACATTTTTTTTTTTAAACTCACAACTTTACAAGGTATTTGGAATAACACAAAGGTAAGAAACACATAGTCTCTGTTCCCGGTCTTTTACAGAGATGTCCTCTTGTATAGCAAACAATATTTTACTGTAGTTCATGTTATGAGAAATAGAACAAATATCTTACCGTAGTTAATGTTATGAGAAATAGAACACCTCCCCAGAAACCTTCTCACATCCTAGACTCAGAGTTCCTGGGCCCAGAATCTCATCTGGCATATTTTGCTACTTAGGTAAACTTGTAGCCTCAAGACGGATGAGAATGAAGTCTTTTGAGTTTAAAAATGGATTAAAAGGTATTCTTGAGAGGGTTAAGCCTGTCTCTGTTCAGTAAAATTTTTAAGCTATTTTCAAATCTCCATGACAACTGAGATATTCTCTTTCCCCAGTTATGATTTTGGGTTGCACATGGGTATCCAGCTAGTGCCTTTCAGAAGACGGCATCTCTCAGTCACACAGTCCATTGATGGCAAAGTGTCACACACTAGTTGCAGGAGCAGCATCTTCCTTTGGAAGGACACCTCATGAAGAATGTCTTGATGGGGCTCATATTGAATCTGTAAATTGTTTTGGGTAGAATTGTCATTTTAGCAATATTAATCCTTCTGATCCATGAGCACAGGATATCTTTCCAGTTTTTGGTGTCCTTTCAGTTTCTTTCATCAGTGTTTTATAGTTTTCCTTGGATATCTTTCACTTCTTTGCTTGAATTGATTCCTGGGTATTTTATATTCTTTGCAGCTATTGTAAATGGGATTGCTTTCTTGATTTCTTTTCCAGACTGATTGCTGTTAGTGTGTAAAAATGCTACTGATTTTTGTATATTGATTTGGGATCCCACAACTTTACTGAATTTGTTTATTAGTTATAACAGTTTTTTGGTGGGGTCTTTAGGTTTTTCTACATATAAGGTCATATTATCTGCAGACAAGGTTAACTTTACTTCTTCCTTTCCCATTTGGGTGATCTTTATTTCTTTTTCTTGCCTAATTGCTCTGGCTAGTACTTCTGGTACTGAATAAAAGAGGTGAAAGTGGACATCCTTATCTCATTCCAGATCTTAGATGAAAGTCCTTCAATTTTTTTTCTCTCATTTCATTTGTAGTCTTTGCTCAATGTCACCTTCCCATTGAGGTGTGTCCTCACTGTCCCATTTCATTTAGCAAGCCAACCCCTGGCCATAGCCCCACTCCCCTTCATGCTTCTGTTCTCCCATAACTGGCTTTTCTTTCTCCTGGAGTAATTAAAATCTCTGGACGTGCATTAGATCGGGATGCTTGTCTGTCTGCTCACTGGGGTGCTGCTGCCACCCAGAGCGAGGGTGGACACATATCCATGAACTCTGTGACTAGAGGAACCAGCCCCCACCTGTTGAGGGGCAAGGGAGGGGCCTGGACCAGAAAACCCACAGAGGGGGTGGCACCTGGGAAGCTGGTCAGATCTTGTGAGGGGGAAGTACATGGAGAGAAGCCAAGTGAGGCTGGGGGTGTGCAGGGCCACATGGGCCCAGTAAGGAGCTCAGTGCAAGCTAAAGGATTTGGATTTTATCTTGAAGGCCCAAAGAGCCTTGGAGGGGCCGGGTGCAGTGACTCATGCCTGTAATCCTAGCACTCTGGGAGGCTGAGGCAGGAGGATCGCTTGAGTTCAAGAGTTGGGGACCAGCCTGAGCAAGAGTGAGACCCTGTCTCTAGCAAAAATAGAAAAAATAGTCAGGCCGGGTGGTACACACCTTTAGTCTCACTTACTAGGAAGGCTGAGACAGGAGGATCACTTGAGCTCAGGATTTGGAGGTTGCAGTGAACTATGTTGATGCCACTGCACTCTACTTGGGGTGACAGAGCATGACTCTGTCTCAAAAAAAAAAAAAACCCTTGGAGGAAGTTTTCCAGGGAAGCAACAGGAACAGATCACAAGATTGGCAAAGTGAGGCTGACAGGGATGAGGTGGGACAGGAAGGCCACTCAGGAGGCTGTTGCAGGAACCTGGGGAGATTCCGTGTGGGGTCCTCCCTCTACATTGCTCCCAAAGATGCCGTTCTGAAGCCCAGGCTGGCAGGGCCTCCAGAGCTTCACCCCTCCTGTGGTTCCTTGCCCCTCACTGTGAGTTTCAGCCACTTCGCACGGCCTTGGTGATTTCATGGCCTCTCTCCAGCTCTTCTGTCTTGAGTCTTCCCTGTTCTCTTTTCCTATACTCTGGGATCCAGTTAATAAACAAACAAATGAAATCAAACCAATCAACCAAAACCCTCAACTGGCGTTTTTGGAGAACGCGTCACATCCATGTGAGGGGTTAACATTCCGACACTATCTCACTCAAATCCTCAACGCATCCTGCCAAGCCCAGGGACTCTTAGTGTCGTCTCTTGCAGGAGATCTGTATGGCTGGATAATCTCAGCACAGAGAGGTTAAGGAATTTGCCTGAGGTCACAAAACTAGTCAGGGGCATAGCTCAGATTCAAGTCAGGTTTATCTGACACCCAAAACCTTGTCATTCTCAGAAACCGAGGAATCCCCTGAGTCTTGTATTTATCCTTTTATTGTTGTCATGCTAAACTGTAATAGATTCATTTACATGTCTACCTTTCCTTCTAGATCATGAATTCCTTGAGGCCAAGGTTGTTTCTTATTCACAGGGTGATCACACATCCCAGAAGGAGCCAAGCTTACCGCTGTGGTTCCAGCACGAACTCCCTCTTCCCCTCTTAAAAGTGTCCTGGATTGACTGACAAATGATCTGGCTGCCCACTTATTCATCTTTGTTCCCCCAAGCACACACACATAGCTCCTGGTATACAGTAGGTGCTCAGGCCATGTTTTTGATGACAGATGATGAGCTCTGTTACTCTGTGCTGACCACGTAGGAACCAGATTCTTATTTTCGTCATTGGAGTCTGAGCAGGAGAAAGAGGATGGGAAAACGTGAAACCACGTTGATTTCTTTCCCTGGCGGAACTCACTCAGTGAAAAATCTCATTGTCATCCCTGTCACTGCTCAGTTAGCCCCCACAGATGCGTGCGGCAGCCTGGAACCGGGCGCTTGGATTTCCCTTTAAGCGAGGACTTGTGATGCGCTGTAAAGAGCTGTTAGAGCCTTCAGCGTCCTCAGTTTTTCAGTCACGGCCACGCATTTCCTGGCAGCTGCCCGGCCAGGACTGAGTCTGGCAGAACTGCAGGGCCCAGATGGGCCACCTCTGGCTGGGACTTTATCAGCTCTGCATCATGGTCAGACACTTCCTGCGGGGTCCTGCTCCTTTCTTGACGCATCGGATGTGCGTCATGATCTGGAGGCTCTCGCTGCTGCATTGTGATCTGGCCATCATCGTCCACAAGTGTCCCCTCCCCTAATAAACCACATGCACTCCTAACTTCACTTCTACTGCTTCTGAAGGACCCAACGGATACAGCAGATGCTACGCGTGGTCCGGGAAAGCGCCGGGTGGAGGGTGTTTGGGACTGGACCACTCCCTCCACTGGCACAGGGGTCCCATCCCCCTGACACGTGGAGCATGGGTGGTCTCTGGCACGAAGCAGAGATTCAGTGGCCAGAAATTCCAATAGTGGTGACTTGGAAGAATGTTCTGGTGGAGGGCAGAGCCCCAGCTGGAGCGAGGGCTCAGGCATTTGAGACGCCAGAGAGAAGCAGGGATTCGAGGACAATGGGACTGGCTGGTGGGTGCCCAGTTGCACGGTGCCCCACAGTGCGGTGATGAGAAGCTGTGGCCTGTCAGGGGACAGCTGCAAGCTGACAGAGAGGCCCAGGGGACTTCCTGAGACAGGTCCTCTCCACCCAGTCAGGGTAGAAAAAGCAAAAGACCAAGCTCAGCATTTAATAGATGAGACTCACTTCAAGGATGGTTGCCATTGGGCCAAGGTCACGGGCCTGGGGGGAGAACGTGGGGCCCGTCGTGGGAAGGGACAGCTGTGTGGACACCACCAGCATTTTGACTCCTCCGATGCCTCTAAACACTTGGAGACTGCAGAGGGGGCCCCCTCCCCTGTTAAGTGTTAGAACCCCCCGTGTGGGACACCATCATAGGGTCTTGTCCCCACAAGCCAAGGAGACCTTCTCAGGGTCCCCGTCTCCTTGCCTGGTTGCCACAGTGCTACAGGTATGTCACAGTGTCACCGAGCCAGGACTGTTATGGCGAGCCTGGTAAGCTGGGAGGAGATCGTACCTCTCCCAGACCGTAAAACACCAGCTGTGATATACAGGAAGGACTTGGGGCACATTGTGAGGATGCCTGATCCAGGGGAATTGGTAAGGGGCAGGGTATGGACTCAGGAGAACGTTCCTAGGGTGGGGAACTTAACACCCCCGCAAAGGCAATAGAGGATGGTGTGAAACTGTGGCTTGGGTGGTTCCGGAAGCGTGGGGCAGGTGCATGCTGAGTGGGGTCGTAAGGAGGGGTTACCAGGCTCGGGTAAGAGGACATGCTGAGAGGGTGTGTCATGGGAGGACCCGCCAGAGAAGTACGATGTTGTGTGGGGAGACACAGAGAACACACCACTCATAAGCCCTTAGGACACTGGTGGTGGCTGTCCTCTGCAGGCCACGCCTGGTGCTGGGAAAGGCTGTCCCCAGGCTGAGTCAATGGATAGCCGTGGTGATGGGACTCCCGTGAGCATGCTTCTTAATACATCCAATCAAAAGCAAGGGTGCATGCCCAGGGGGCCGAGAGTGGTTGCTCTATTGAACATTCACAATTGCCTGAGCCAGTTTCAGACCTGGAATCTACTGATTGGAAAGGGGGCCAGGTCCCCAGGTGGAAGGACCAGCAATGCCACAGTAGGTCCATACGGGTGTGATGCCTTTGTTCTTCCCCAAAGACCATTTATTCGGATGGCTCTACTCTGGGGAAAGTTCCCAGACGTTTCAAGGATTACTGGACATAGGTTCTGCATAGGCGCTGATACCTTGAAGTCTGGAAGTATCATTACAACCCCACATATGGGGTGATATATGATATATATCCCATGTAGTGGCATAGGGGACTCAGGTAATAAATGGAATTTTGGAATAAGTCCAGTTTATAGTGGGTTCACTGGGCTCACAGACCCATCCCTCTCTCCAGGCTCTAAATGTATACGGGGCTTGACACTCTTGGCAGGTGCAATGACCCTGCCATGGAGTCCTTGGTTAAGCTTTGGTCATAATGGGGAAGGCCAAGTGGAAGCCACTGCAGTTTTTCCTCTTGGCCAAATAATAAAATTAAAACAATACTAAATCCTGGGAGTAGAGAGATGGCAGAGATTAATGTCACCTACAAAAATCTCAGTGATACAAGGGTGGCAGTTGCTATCCTATCTGTTTATTTCACCAGTCGGGTCTAGAAGAATGACCGCAGACTACCAGAAGTTCAACAAGGTCGTACCCTGTCACAGATGCTGTGACTGATGGGTGTGTCTGCCACAGCAGAACGAAGTGGCCTCAGGGACCCATGTGCAACTGCTGATCTGGCAAATTCTTCCTATCCCCATCGAGAAGAGGCTCAGAGACAGGTAATATTCACATGGAACAGCTGCCAACAGCATCGACTATTTTGTCCCCAGGCTGTGTGAACTGCCTCACCCATTTTTCGATAATATAGTCTGAAGCGATCTGGAGCGCGTAGTTATTTCTGAGAACCACACGGTGATCCATGACATTGTGAACACACGTTGCCCACACGATGGGCAAGAGCTGCTAGAGAGCTGCCAGCCTTGGGAAGAAACATGCGCCCCAGAGGCTGAGAGAGAAACCCTTAAGATCCCGGGACTTGCCACTTTGGTGAAATTTTTAGCAGCCCAGTGGTGAGGGACAGGCTGGGACGTCACTTTCCAAGTGAGAAATAAATTGCTGCCTCTGGCAGCCTCCCCACTCCCCGCAGAGGAGGCCGGTGGCCTGGGAAGCCTGCTTGGGCTCTGGAGGTGACTGCATTCCACTCCGAGAATGTTGTTCTGGCCCAAATGCCAGGGGACAGGAAGGCTGCCAGCTTTGAGTGGCAAGGGCTCTAGGACGGGTCTAGTTTGGGGCACAAGTAACCCTGCAGCTTGGGCCTGAAAAGCCAGAAGAACTTAGTGTTGGGGGTGTCCGCGGTGAGAACAAGGCTTGCCAACAGCATTGTGTCTATAAAAACAGCGTGCATACCTTAATTAAAAATACTAAAAATTAAAAATTGCTAAAAAATGCTAAGGATCATCTGAGCTTTCAGCAAGTCATAATCTTCTTGCTGATGGGGTCTTGCCTCGATGTCAATGGCTGCGGACAGACAGGGTGGTGGTGGCTGAAGGCTGGGGTGGCCATGGCCATTTCTTAAAATAAGGCAACAATGAGGTTTGCTTCATTGATTGACTCTTCTTTGCACCAAAAATTGCTCTGTAGCATGCAATGCTGTCTGATAGCATTTTACCCCCAGTAGAACTTTCAGAATTGAAGTCAATGCCTTGAAACCGGCCACTGCTTTATCAACTCAGTTTATGAGATGCTCGAAGCCCTTTGCTGTCATTTCAACAATGTTCACAGCGTCTGCACCGGGAGCAGCCTCCATCTCTGGAGAGCACTTTCTGTGCTCGTCCCTAAGCAGCAGCTCCTCATCCATTCAAGAAGTCTGATGGTGAGACTGCAATGCAGCCACATCTGCACGCTCACAGTCGTCCATGCGGGTTGGAATCAACTTCGGCCAAACTCCTGTAAATGTTGGTACTTTGACCTCCTCCCATGAATCACAAATGCTCTAAATGACATCCAGAATGGTGAATCCTTTCCAGAAGGTTTTCACTTACTTTGCCCCAATCCATTAGAAGAATCACTCTCTAAGGCAGCTATAGCCTTGCAAAAAAAATGTCTTTCTTAAACAATACGACTTGAAAGAGCGAGGGAAATTTAAAACAGCTGATGAAGGGGAGAGAGGAGGGGTACCGGTGGCAGACCTGAGACCAACTGCAGTGACAGGGCCTGTAGATTGTCCCACTAACTTCCTTTTTTAAGTTTCTCCTGGGAGGAGAGCCCCACTGGACCTCCAGAGAAGCCGCCCCAAAATTGTGCTCAGAGAAGGACATCCACGTGGTGCAGGGGCAGATGAGGCAGCATTGAAGTGAACAGCTCAGGTCTTCACTCGAGAAAGAACTTTCCTGGCAGCTGTGAGGTGTGTGGGCAGCAGACACAGCCTCCACTGCAGTGCCTAGAGGATCTTCCTTTCTTTTGAGCCAAGACCACACTTTTCCTGGGCAGCTCCCAGCTGATGACTGAGCACAGCGATGGTCCCAACGCCGTGTCTGTCCAGTGTGGGACTCCTCCAACGGGCAAGCTTTGCTCCAGCGCTGCCCACCAGGTGAGCCTGACCTATGCCAGGCTCGCTGAAACCTGAAGCTTCTCTTTTCTGTCTGGTCTTCTACCATCGTTCCTTTTATAAGCATCAGATCTGCACCGTGGTCTGAATGCTTTCCTTGCCTGGGCAATCTTCATTTCCTCCTGATATTTTTTTTTTTTTTTTTTACAAATGTTACTGCCTCCTCCTTTCCAAAATCTCTCATGCTTCTAACTCAAATTCATGTCTGTTTTCTTAGGATCCAACAGATACGATGCTCTAGTGAGCTGGTCGTAGTCTGCTTAGCCACAGATGAGGTGGTAGGATGCAGTAAGTGGCTGGCAGGGCATGCTAACACATGGAAATATTTATGCCCATTTAAGAAGCTGATTCACAAAGTAGTACCAGATTTTCTCATTATAGTTTTTTTTTAATTCAGGGGCTTTTACAGTTAAAATATTCTGGAAGTTGAACAGGAAAACTAAATTGAAGATAAATCTAAGTTAATTACAGATGCAAAATTTTTGTTTTCAATGTAGGCATCTACCCTGCTTTCTTTACCCAGAGTTAGGTTAGTACTCTGAGAATGGCACGCAGACTCTTCTCACTTATTACAGAATTTGCTTTTTGTATTTCTGAAGCAGCTAAATTCAGGGGTGACCAAACCAAACAGGTCTCACCTTTAGATTGAGCACCTTCCCTGGCTGAGCTGCTTCCTCTTGGATACTTGACTGTCACCCCAGATCAAAGGCAGGCGTGGGCGCACTCCTGCCTTCCATCGCGATGCCCCCCTGCCCTTCTGACTTCCTAGCAGCACGTGCGGGGCCGCGACCTCATACGTTGACAGGGCTCAGAGGACGACATCGTCTCGACTGCCACGATTTTCGACATTTGAGATCCTTAGCAACAGCCCGATTCTTTGGACTCTCAGAGAAGTCACATGGCTCCTTGCGGTGCCGAGACAGGGCGGAAGTGGCCCCTCTTCTCTCTGCGTCTTCATCCTGGCACTTAGGGAATGAAACCATTCTCCAAAATAACTTCTTTCAAGGAATATAATTTTTTGCCTAAGCTTCCCTACTTGGATTCCCATCACCAATCTTTTTTTTCCCCTTTTAGAGCTTTAAGCCATTCGCTTTAGGATTTGTTGCCTCTTTATGCACCAACTCTCCCCTTTCCCTTTAATAGCCCGTCTTCTCCGGCCTTCGGTTCCGGCCAAGACAGTGTCTTCACACACCCTGCCTGCTTCCCCACCCCCGGGTGCGGGATGTCACCAGACTGTTTCCCAGTCATCCTCGTTTCACCCGTGCCGCCGTCAGCCTCAGATCCCTTCGCAGGAACCATTTCCCCCTGGCGCTCTGTTCTGACAGCCTCCAGATGATCGCTTCCTCTGCAGTCACCGTCCTAACGCTGCCGTCGTCAGAGCTGGTCTGTGCAAGTGTCGTGACACACGTCAGCCGGCATCACGCCCCCACTGGACAGAAGCCACCGCGTGTAGACCGATTTCTTCTGTTGCGTGGAACTGCGGGCTAACCACCCCGCCTTCATCACGATCACGAGTGCGTGTGCGTGCGAATGAAGGAGAACATTGAAATCACCACCCTGAATGTGAGGATTGAGGGGATGATTTGGTTTCTTTGTGATTTTTACGCTGTTGTTTGCGGTCAGAGCTCAGGGCTTCATCTGAGTTATCAGATAACTCTGCTGTAGGTAACAAGGGTTCGGATTGAAGCCGCGCTCGTGCGTTTCCTGGGCTGGAGGGTTAGTGGCTGGTCCCCTTCGGCTCGGACACACCTGTGAGAACACACGCGAGGAGACCGCTCCACGCCGAGCTGTGGGTGTGGACACGTTCAGTTCTCGTCCGGGGAGCCGGCATCTGGCATCGTCCCTGCTGCCGCTTTGTTCCAGGTCCCGGTACTGTTGAGATTAGATAAATGTTTACTCCTAGATTTTCATTTTTGGCTTTTGTTTCATGCACCGCTGTCCAGTTCTTCACACCAGAACCGTCTGAAAGGCAACTGGGAGTTTAACAGCGATGAAAGAAAACTAGATCACAGCACGTTACTCACAGCTATGACATCTGCATTTCGGGAACGGGAGGCAACAGTTTTAAACATTCTGTCAACTGCAATTAGAGGAAACGATCGGTTATTCATAATAAGACGGTGAGGTGATGTACGACTGCAATTCACGCATTGCCTTGCCTGGTTTGTTCTTCCTTCAATGAAAAGGTCACAATCAGAGTGCTTTTTAGCACAAGTGCTAAAAAATTCTTGCCTTGGGCAGGGATGAAACTGGCTTTGCATTTTGTGATCTGTTTCAGAGCAGGAGAGGAAATGTTTTGGTCTTCCCCAGAGTACGCCCCTGTGAGGCAGTTAAAACCCCAGTAGACAACATGCCGAGGGGACATCCTACATAGAACTGTTTTAATGGTGACCTGCCTTCTCCCATCCTGCTTATAAAGCAGAGCTATATTTTGAAGCTCTTAGGCTCCAGACAACCTCTTTTCAATCTCAATCCCTGAATCCTAATGCGAGTAACTAATCTTTCGTTTCTTTAAGTGTACAGAAGCTGCTCCAAAATTTGTAGATTTCATTGACGAGTACCTTTCCAAAAAATGTTTTGAATGCTTGCTTAACATTTTCAATATTTTTCTTTTCTTGGCTAAAAAACAGTTTAAAAAAAGACTGTCAAACTGTTATTTTTTTCCTAGGAATATTTACTGTGGCAGGTGTTATCTTCTCCTTGCTTTCTGGCAAAACTCCAATTTTGTTTAGGGGTCTACCCCTCGCCCACGAGAGTGAAAGTTAAGCCTTGACTAGCCTAAGGGTTTGAGGCGGTCTTGTGACAGTGGTCACTTTTAGGGCAGGTGCACAGCTCGTCTGGATAGCCACGTGCGCGGGGCAATCCATTGGGGTTTGTGCTGGTCAGTTCCATCCAGAACCCGTCTCTGTCCCATCGCGCTTTGTCTGTGACCTACGGGCTTGACCTCTAAGGATTGCGCCACAAAGCCGTCCTTGCCCTTGGTTTTCCACTGGGCTTGGCGAACGGGGCCGTTGCCAGGGGGGAGAGTGTCCATCGCTCTCCGGCTGCTCCCTTCCTCTGGCTCCTCTAGGGCACTGCCCTCCTGCTGGGCGAGCTCTCTCCCTCTGTATGGGCCCTGGAAACTTCCTTTCTTCTTGCCCCCCTTGGACCAGAAACAGTCATGGCTCCCTGCTGTAATCGTGGCGCTTCACCCTCCCTCTTTGGTTCCCTTAACAGTGTTTGTTGTCTTTAAATAGTCTCTGCGTTAAATTCACCGCAGTTAAATTCTCTGAGTGTGCGAACTCTTCCCTGCTCAAGCCCTGACTGACACGGGGGCTTTGGGAATGGCTCTCTTGAAAAGGGACAGGAGGAGCCGGGCGCGGTGGCTCACGCCTGTAATCCTAGCACTCTGGGAGGCCGAGGCGGGCGGATCGCTCAAGGTCAGGAGTTCGAAACCAGCCTGAGCAAGAGTGAGACCCCGTCTCTACTATAAATAGAAAGAAAGA